>BTHU01000010.1:7741751-7944251 GCA_036184795.1 Tokudaia tokunoshimensis
AATGCAAATTCCACTGACACTAATAAGCAATATATATACATACACACACAGACACGCATTTACACATGCAAATGAACGAGGAGAGCATGGGGGCCGTGCAGGACTTCCCTCCTCCACTGAACTACTCACAGGCTAACTGTGTCCCAGACACACTCCATCAGAGCAAAGTTGGGGGCACGCGCAAAAAACAAACCAAAGGCGCCCCACCCCTGTAAGTCACACTGTCCTCTAAGCCTGTCTTCAGAGACACCCAGGAGCCTCTAGCTGCACCCATGGCCCTGCAGAAGCCAGAGAGCATCGCTCAAGTTCAAGTCATACTGTGTGGTGCTGAGACACACCCTTGGGAGCTACTTCTGCTGAGAAGTGTTGGCTCCTTGCTTGGACCCACGAGGTGTCTGAAATCAGGATGAAATCCTCGAATCTCTAGCTTGCGTATCTGTCCATGCCCTTTACTTTGTAGAAGGCACAGACAGAGGTAAGTCGTTGTCCTATGTCCACGGTCACCTTGGACTTTAAGGAGAACACAACCTCATAGGACAGATGCCTGCCCAGACAGTGAGGCTGTAGACTAAGTCAGAAGTAACCATCTTGTGAGAATCAGGCCCAC
Source organism: Tokudaia tokunoshimensis (assembly GCA_036184795.1). Taxonomy (NCBI): domain Eukaryota; kingdom Metazoa; phylum Chordata; class Mammalia; order Rodentia; family Muridae; genus Tokudaia; species Tokudaia tokunoshimensis. The sequence goes on from BTHU01000010.1 coordinate 7,742,359, forward strand.
CCCATCAAGGGATGACAGTGATGGATTTCTTTGGACCAGTTGTAGAACTTGACCTGAGACTATGACCGACCAGCTCACACCTGATCAGGAGTGCTTAATGCTATGCACCTCTCGCCTCCTGCCTAAAGAGGAGGCCAGTGGATGACTCAGTGGATAAGAGAACTTGCTCCCAAACCTGACAACCTGAGTTCAATCCCCCAGACACCAACTGTGGATGCGGAGAAGAAAATCACGCAAGTGAGCAGAGACTGCAGCATTCGGGAGAGCAGGCCCTGCACCTCACCTGAGCGGCACAGCAGAGCTGACCCAGGATGTGGAGGTTGCAGGCGAGCCAACCCTGAGGGCGTGAGTGTGGGAGAGCTGGCCCTGTCTCTTGTCTGCTGTATGGTCACCTCGGAGAAGGAGAGATTCCCCTCTCCTCCCTTTTGCCCTCACCACTGGCGGTGGTGTGTGTGTGTGTGTGTGTGTGTGTGTGTGTGTGTGTGTGTGTGTGAGTGTGTGTGACCACGGCAGTGCTAACACACATACACACATACTCTCACACACTCACTCACACTCACATACATGTACATGAACTCACACACACATGCACACTCTCACACACATTCTCACACACTCACACTCTCTCACACACTCACAGACTTACTGTTACACACATGTGCATAAACACTCACTCTTAGACACATACATTATCACACATTCACACACACATGCACACACTCACACACACTCAAATAATACTCTCACACACATGCACATATACACACACACTCACACACTAGCACACATACATACACACATTCTTACACACTCACGTTCTCTCACACATTCACAGACTTACTGTCACACACTCACACACATGCGCATGAACACACACACACTTTTACACTCACATACACACTATCACATTTATATACACATGCACACCCTCACATACATACTCTCACACATATGAACAGGCACATGCACACACACACACACACACAATTATTTTTTTTAAATCCTTGCGGTCATGTCAGTATCCCAAACATGAACTTTGGGCACTGGATTTCTTCCTCCTCCTATTATGACCACATTAAAGAAATCCCTATTTTTATCATTATTCTTGGTTAGCTATTGGGGGTGGATGTCTGTGACTAGCTTTGGGGGGCGGTGCAGAGGTCCAACTTTTGTCCTAAAACTCTGGTTAAGGGCTAGATAAAGTACTTTCTATGCAAGCTCAGATTTTGAGAACACACATAAAGCCAGACATGAGAGCATGCGTCTGTAATCCCAGCACTCCTATGGAGAGACGGGAGGCAGAGTCGGGAAAATCTCTGGGAGCTTGGAGGCAAGCAGGCCTGGCGTATGTAGTCGTGAGCAACACACCCTATCTTAAACAAGATAGAAGGTGAGGACCGACACTCAAAGCAGCCCTCTGTGCACCATACCTGAATTCACTCACATGAACACATGCGTGTGCACACACAAATAACAAACCAAAGATGCCCCACCCCCTATAAGTCACAGTCCTCTAAGCCTCAGTTTCTTGACATGTTACCTCCTTTCCCTGCCTGTAGGAATCCCCCTGGACCATCCCGGTCCACTGAGTTTTGGAAGCAGACCTTAGACTTCACTGCAGCCCACGTGTAGACCTGGCAGGGGCTCTCATAGCCAACTCACACTTGACCTTCAGCACTGAGTCCACAGGTGCTAAGAGAGACCGTCCCTTAGTGGGAGATCATTCTTAAGCCCTGAGCTGTCAGGTTTTCCTGTCCACACGTTTAGGATTCCTGGCAGGCAGACAATTCTGAGGGATTTTGTCTTTTATCTCTGAAGCCAGCATCAGAGAAGGAAAATAGCTTCTCAGGTGAAGGCATGAGTCCCTGGTAGTCTGTCTAACGACAGGCAGGGAGACCCTTCCACACACTGAGATTCCCAATGCAGGTGGGGATGCTTAGGTCATTTGATGCCTTCCTAAGCAATGATGGGCTCCCAGATTCTCAAGGTAAACACCATTGGTTCCTTGCTGGTATGGGTGTGATCTCTTGGTCTGCAAGGGGTTCTGCCTCTCAGCTTCTGCAGCACTTTTGTATCCTAATGTCTCTAGACCTTTGGGGGAAACAGCGGTATCTTTTTAGTACCTTTTATTTTCTCTCTTTCCCTCCCTTTCTTCTCCTCCCCCCCCCAACTAGATTTCCTATAATCCAGGCTGACTTCAAACTCGCTATGAAGTTAAGGCTGGCCTTGAACTTGAGATCCCCCAACTCTGCTCCTCAAGTGCTGGGATTCTAAGACACACTACCACACCCAGCTTTAAAACAGTGTCTTATTTCATTTATGCTCAGCGGTATTTGTACACTGGCATCCTGGGTATTGCCATTCGGTGTGGGTTCTGGGGCTTTTCTGTGTACCAGGGCACCCTTTTCTAGCTCATGTATTCGAATACCGCATGGCCAGCATCGTGTGGGTGGGTCACGGGTTGCTCAGCTGCTTCTGTTCTGTGAGACTGCTTTACAGATGTCTCTATAAATGATGCTCCCATAACCCTTTGACACACATTGATTGCATTGGGGATGTTTTTATGAATGGTGCTGCTGGTGCCAAGGATGCGCTTATGGACATTTTCTTTTTAAAAAACAAGGCAGAATATCATTGGTGATGTAGCCCAGGTTGATCTTAAGTTCTCTAGCCTCCTACCTCAGCGTCCCAAGCTAGGACTATAGGCATGTGGCACCCCATTGGTTTCATGGAGTGTCTGTCTGTATGTCTGCCTATCTGTCATTTCCTTTTCTACCACCTATTTTGTATCTTCTATATATCATCTATCTAATACCATCTTCTTTATTCTTTATATCTGTCTACCTGTTTCACATATATGCATACACATATATCATATACATATGCATTACATATACATATACATCATACACATATACATTACATATACATATACACATATATCATATACATTACATATACATCATATACATCATATACATATACATTACATATACATATATGCATATATCATATAAATATACGTTACATATACATACATATCATATACATACGCACACACATACATAAACACATACACATACAAATAAACATACACATATTTTTTTGAGATGGGGTCCTACTATGTAGCCTAGAACTTACCATGTAGACCAGGCTGACTTCAAACTCATCGCAATGTGTCTGCCTCTCAAGACCTGGGACTGCGGGATATGCCATCATGCCTGGTTTCATGGACCTTTTTATACTTGGTTTCAGCTTGCCCTCTGGGCATGCTTGTACAAATTGTTCCTTCCACTTTTATTGAATGAGGCTCCAGCCTCTAAACGTTCACATGCCACCTCTCTGGCTCCTGTTTAAAGACTGGCACAAGAAGTGTGCGTTCCGGTCCCCGTGGTCCAGTTTCTCTGCAGTTCCAGGTCTGCAGCTGACTCACAATAAATACTGGTGGCTTATTGAATGAGTGCCCCATCTCCCCAGCCCCTGCCCACCTCCTGGCACTCCCGGGTGAGCCTGTCCTCCTTCTCCAGCACAGACTGATAATAGATAACCAAGAGCCTGCCTCGGCCTTGGCTCCCTGGGTGATGAGGAGCAGGATAAATGGAAAGTGAGCAGCAATATTTCCCGAACTTGGGAAGTGGCAAAAATCTGTCACTGCAGCCCAGTCCCTGCAGACAAAACAAGGGAACTGTCAGACTGAGCATAGGCTGGGGGAAGCAGGGAGAATTCGAGCCGGAGCTGAGCCAGGGGATTGACAGAGATGGGAATGAACAAGACAAGATGCAGGCAACTTCAGCCCCCAGTGACAGAGTGGGAGTGGGCTTGGAGCCACCTGGATCAAAGAAAAATGGAAGTTTCTTTACAGCCAGTTCTTGCCTTGGGGTTGAGCATGGTGGCTCATACCAATTGGGAAGTGGAAACAGCAGGATCGGGAGTTCAAGGTCGTTCTCTGCAACGTAGCCAGTTTGAGGCCAGCCTGGGCTACATGAGACCCTGTCTTGAGAAAAGTAAGAGTTCCTGACTGCATCTACCCACCAGGCAAGGGCATGCGTAGTGGCACAGAGTGGGGGATTATAAATGGGAGGTGAGGAGGCAGAGAGACCAGACCATGGCTGTTTAATAGGTACCTATGACAGATAGTACTCAAACCTTTGGGGATAAACTCCCGAAGGCTAATCTCCAACTACTCACAGCTGAGATGGTGCTCTTCCTGTTAGGTTTTGTGGTCTCCAATTTGGTCACAGTCCAATGAAGACTTCTTCATCCTCAAGTTGAACCCACTGAGGAGGAGGAGGAGGAGAAGGAGGAGGACGAGGAGGAGGAGGCTTATTGACCAGTGGCAGGTTTCCCTATAGCCAAGTTTCCAGTCACCCCAGTCTGTCAACAGCTCTGAGCTGATCTCTACAGTATAATCTGGCCTGCTAGGATGCAAGTCCTTGGTAATGCCTTCCCACATTCCCAAAGAGTCTCATTTTGGACTTGCTGTAGCCAAGAGAACATTAGCAACTTGGATGCAGAAAGAGTTGGAAAAGGGGCCGGCTACTCTCCCCTGCACACACATCCCGTCCTCCATGGGTGTGTGCTCCTGTCATGAGAGTCAGCCTGGAGGAGCCATGAGAGACACTCAAAGGGAAGCCATATTGTCACAGCTAATGTCATTGGGGACCTACTGGACAACTGGTCAGCTACTCACAGACACATCAGTAAACCCAGATGAGATCCATCAAGACCTGGGGACATCACGAGCTGCTGTTTTCAGTCTCTCAGAATCTGGATACTTGGTATGCAGCAGTAGCTAGCTGATATACATCCTCTGCCCATCTCAGAGAACAGCCTGGAGGGAAGCAGGCTGGGTCCTAAAAGATGCATATCCTGGGAAGTCTCCCGAAGCCCCTGAGAGCAGCCTGTGACATTGGCCTGGAGCTATTCCTCGAAGAACCAGAGAATCAAGCTTAGATGTGAGAATGGCTGAGATCCTATTGAAATCCAAGGGTCCCCCATCATTAGGTTTAACTGTTTTTCAGCAAGTGGCATAGGTGATGCAAGATCACTATGATAAGAAAGTAGGGACCTAGAAAGTTGCAAACTCAACTTTACTTCATCAGCTACTGGTACCCACTCCTGCCCACTACCCTCAACTTCTCTCCATTCTGATTTTCTCCCCTAACGGCATTCTTCCTTCTGCACTTCTTTCCTTTTCTATCAGTGTGTGTGCACGTGTGTAAGTGTGCAAGTGTGTACCTCTTTGTGAGAGTGTGGTTATGTACATATGCACATGACAAAGCTCATATATGGAGGTCAGAGCACAACTTCAGTGATCCGTCCTTGCCGTCCTCCTTGTTTGACATAGGGTTTCTTGCTCCCTGTCATGGTTTGAATATGTTTGGCACAGGGAGTGACACTATTAGAAGGTGTGGCCTTGTTGGAATAGGTGTGTCACTGTGGCTTTAAGTCAGTCTTCTACCAGCAGCCTTCAGATGAAGATGTAGAACTCTCAGTTCTGCCTGCACCATGCCTGCCTGGATGCTGCCAGGTTCCCATCTTGATGATAATGCACTGAATCTCTGAACCTGTAAGCCAGCCCCAAATATATGTCATCCTTAATAAGACTTGGTCATGGTGTCTGTTCACAGCAGTAAAACCCTAAGGCATTCCCCCTTGGACGTTCCAGGCTAGCTGGTCTTCGAGCTTCTGGGAATTCTCCTGCCTCTGTCTCTCTTCTTATTGTAGGAGCCCTGACACCACAGAGGCACGACCTCAGCAGCTCTCAATCTTCCTAATGCTGTGACCCTTTAATTTAGTTCATGTTGTGCTTACCAACAACCACAAGACTCTATTTGTTGCTACTTCTTAACTGTAATTTTGCTACTGTTAAGAATCGTAATGCTGGGAGCTGGAGAGATGGTTCAGTGGTTAAGAGCACTGACTGCTCTTCCAGAAGTCCTGAGTTCAAATCCCAGCAACCACATGGTGGCTCACAACCAATCTGTAATGAGATCTGATGCCCTCTTCTGGTGTGTCTGAAGACAATTACAGTGTACTTATATATAATAAATAAAATAAATCTTAAAAAAAAAGAATCGTAATGCCATTATCTGTACTTTTGATGGTCTTAGGCAACCTGTGTGAAAAGGTTGTTCCACCCCCAAAGGGTCACTTCCGGCAGGTTGAGAACTGCTGACACACTGTGCGAGTTCCAAACTCACATCCTCTCTCTTGAGTTCAAGGGCTTTGCCCGCTGATACACCTCTCCAGTGTCAGATAGTCCTCTGCGTGCCCACTCACTAATCTTGGTGTGGTTTATTTTGCTAGAGGAGAATGGTGAATTACTGTTCTGATGCCTGCTTCTGTTTCTTAATGGCCATTTGACAGGTCCACCTCATTCTTTTAAATAGCTGCACAAAAGATTCAGGGCATGGATGCCTTACAGTTGAACCATGATGGATGCCTAGAAAGGCCTGGAATGTCTTTGCATAGTTCTGGTGACATCGCCTTGGGATATAAACCTAGAGGTGAGTCTGCTCAGCAATGGGACTTCATCATTCTTCTCTTGTGACTTATATTGCAAAATCCTAAGGTGGCTGGCATGAGATCGGCCAGCCCTCCCGCCCTGGTTAAAATCAATCTTGAGAACTTTTTTTCCTTACTTTGTCAGGGGAACACATAATATCTTGTTTTAAATTATTTTTATTATGAGTGAGATCGAAATAGTTTTAGATATTTATTGGTAATTTGCATGTCTTTCCTGGTGAATTGCCTGTTTATGTAATCTGACTATTTTCTCTATCAGTTTGTGATTGCTTTGTTATTTAATATGGCAGGTCTTTATATATTATGGCTATAAACTCTTCGTCATGTGAGTCCCGAAGTTTCCTAAATTCATCACACCTCTGCCTTTTAGACAGCCAACCTCATTAAAAATCCAAAGCTGTGGATCTTAATTCAGTCTCTTGGCTTCAATATTGTGGTTGGAAGGTAGAAACCCGAGAGATCTGTGGAGGGTCAAGGAATGGGAGTGTGCTCTCTCCATGTACCTGTATCTTCTACCAGTTGATTTTCCATTGCTGTAACTGAAGTACCCAGGGCCGAGTGCATTATGAAGCAGAGAGGTTAACTTAGAACTTACTGACAGTTTGGGGGTTTGAAGGCATGTCACCCACATCAGCTCGGTTCAGGTGAGGACAACGTGGCAGATGATGTCAGAGACAGAAGCAGGTGCTGGTAAAACAAACAAACAAACAAACAAGCAAACAAACAAAAGCAAAATAAAACACAATTTCAGGATAAGGCCAGAAGTCAGAGAGCGAGTGGGAGATCAGGTTCCCTCTTTCATAACAGGAACCCTGAGAAATGTCTTTGTATGGTAAGACTTTCAGTGATGCAATGACTTCCCTCCCCCTCCCCCCGCTACTTCTTAAAGGTCCCACCACCTCTCAATACCACCAAGGAATGGATGCTATCAAGCTGCTAGGGTGGTGGTAAGAAATGGGCAGGGAAAATGAACTGGACAGCTGGTCAAATAACAAGGTGTCCAGATGCCTCTTCTTAGTTCACCATGGACAGCTCAAGGGTAGAAGCTAAAAGGGACCGCCATCCTGAACTGTCCTCTAGCATTCACGGCCTCCAGCAAGGCCATTCTCAGAAGCACTTCTTGGGGGGTCTTTGCCCTACCCTACCAATTTCTATCTCCCATTCTCGTAACTTCCACGTTCCACATACCCTGCCTCTCCTGAAACTGCCTACAGCCTGGGCAGAACTGCATCTAACTGGGAGAAGGTGGGAATGGTTGAGCTCTTAGGCGAGGGCCTGGTGCTTTTTGCCATGCCTTCCTTCTATGAGGGAAGGTTAACACTCCGTCTTGAGAGTGCCTTGCTGGGAGCCTCTGCTCGTCCCATGGAGATGGCTCTACTCAGAGGACAGAATTCCACAACACCTACAGGCCCGGACTGTTTTCCTGGCCAGTCTGAGGCAGAGGAAAAAAAGATGGCCAAGGTGCATTGGCTCAGAGAGGGCGCTCAGACATGATGTATGGCTGCCCATTAGGTAGCATGTTATTGTCGAGAGAAACAACTCTCATCTCCAAAAGAATAGAACACAGTTTATTCTGGAGCCTATATGAGTGTCCACAGCCTGGGAACACAGATTTAGGTTATCCATGTTCTACTATAGAAGCAGTTTCATGACGTTTTATGGTTTTACAGAACAAAGAGTGTCATAAATCAAGGCACATTTAAAACACAGTGGTGGGTGCATCAGAGAGGCCCAGAAAGATGTGGGAAGCTTTTCTACCAAGATGTTATCTGATGACAGTCTTAGCTTTTAGATTGGTAGAACCTAGTGGCAAATAGATTCCCAAAGGTTTCTACTTGTTAGCCACAGCTACAGATACAGAAATGGGCAAGGAACAGCTGTTCTGGAAGGCTAGGGTGAGGAGGGCTAAGGATAACCTGTAAGGTCCTCTTGCCCAAGGATGGATAACTCCCTGGAGTACTGGGTGCTATTGCTCCTGTAAGATAACAAGCCACACATATTTCCACCTCAGTAAACAAGGTTGGTTGTCCCAAGTGCACAGGATGTGCTTGAACACATGTTGGCCATGTTAAGATAGGTGATGAATGGTGCTTTGGTGGGTCTGGGCCAAGGTATGAGGCTAAGAGATCAGACCGTGCAATAGATTAACTCGAGAGATTTATCGGGGTGGGGTGAAAGGCCATCTTGGAATGAGGATGTGTGGATGTGAGGATGAGTGTGTGTCTGTGTGTGTGTGTGTGTGTGTGTGTGTAAGAGAAAGAGAGAGAGAGAGAGAGAGACAGAGAGACAGAGAGACAGAGAGAGACAGAGAGAGACAGAGAGGGAGACAGAGAGCAGAAGATAGAGAGAATGGAAGAGAGAGAGGCTGACAGACAGAAGGAACAGGACAGAGTGAACAAGAGGGGTGGGCGTGTCCCATAGCAGCTGTGGAAATGTGGCGGTGGCAGGTGATGACACAAGCGGCTGGCACTGATAAGTTGCTGGAAGACAGGCTGATGGAGCATCTTACAACAGGCGGGAGGTAGGAAGGCAGGAAGCCCATTGGGATGTGTGCTTACCACCATTGGATGAAGGCGGGAAGGATTCCACAGCCTTGTGGGTTCTGCCTTTATGAGCACCCGACTAACTTAATTCAGCACTACTCTCTGGGAATCCCAGGTCTGGACCTGGCCAGTGTCCATCGTCCTGGTCAGTATTGAATAGAGCTTGCTATTATTAAGCAGTTGTGGATTGGGTCTTCTTGCAGTTTTCGGGTTTAACATTAGACCAAGCCATGACGAGGTAACTAACTAGCCCTGGCCCTGAAACATTCCAGACTCTCCACAGGACTGAGGTTCTAATCGGTCAACCAGTCTCTGCAGACAACAGCTTCTTTCCCCGGGGAATTCTTTCTTTTGCCTCATGTAGCTCCAGGCCAGCGCCGCACGACTCTGTTGGCGGCTGGAGCTTTACTCTCCAAGGCATTTCTTCCAGTCCTGCTTTGTATGTCTAGAGTCTGTTCTCTCCCTGTGCCCTCCCTGCTGCCCTCCCCTTACACTGCGCCCCCCCCCTTCTAGTACGAAGCGATTCCTTCCATCCTTCTTTGACTATATCTTCTCCCGTTTAGCAGTAGCCAGGGGCCTGTGGGACCATTAAAGGTGTTTCCTTAAACAAAAGAACAAGTAAATCTTGTACAGCCTGTGAGTAAAAGGCTCACAATGCAGCTGGCTGTCGGAATCTCCAGTTCAGCTTTCCTGCTCTTTACAAGCACGAATACTCTCCTGTTGCCTGGCACTGAGAGAGCCCTGGCCTGGGAAAGAGGGGGTGGGTTCGTGAGGAATGGAATCATGGTGGCATGGGGGAAGCTGTCAAGGGAGCCACTTTGGGGAGATATGGGCAACGCGTTTATTTGTCTTCCATCTGACAGCACCTTGGGGAGGAAGGGGGTGACAGCAGACTTGGACATCTCTTTCTCAAGGGTGTCTCTTCACAGCTTTGCCAGAAGGCAGATTTCTCTGAAGCCAAGAGCAGAATGTCACCTGTTCATGCCAAAACCAGCAGCCCAGCCCGAAATAAGGAAGAGGAGGAGGCATGGGCGACCTTGGACAAGTCACCTCCAGTCTGTTCTCTCTGCTGGCCTGAAGCTCAGAGTCCACGCAAGTGACCTACCTGCTTGGGGAATGGGCTAGCCCATAACCTCTCTCTGACCTCTGAGGGATGTAGGGCACCACCTGGTGGCCTCTGTGGTCTGAGTGCAGGCGGCAGGGTGGGGAGAGAGCTGAGGCTGCCCCACGCGGGGCCCTGGAATCTTCTCTCGCTCTTTAATGAGGAAGTAATTCAGTTAGCTTGGATTTCCCTGTCAGCAGCTTTTATTAAAGGCAGGCACAGCCAAGCTATTAGGGACACCAGGAGGAGTGCAGGCTGCAGTGGGGACACGGGATGGCGGGATGGCAGGGGGGGGAGGGACGGGACAAATTGTTAAGCAGATTAGAGAGGTGGGGGAAATGAGCAGGAAGTAAAGAAAAGAGAAAAAGGCGAAATGAGGCCGCTGAGGAGAAGATCCAGCACGGAAACAATGCAGACAGAGATGGCAGGGGGCTGCATTCCAGGCCTGGCGCCTCTATTGTGCTCCTAGGCAGCCTAATCAGGTGCCCAGGCGATCCTGCCAAGCAGAATGGAGGTGCACAATAGCTAGCCACTGTGATAAACAATAACACACATCAAGCCTAGGTTGGCAAGTGGGGCGACGTCCACCTAGGACCTTCTGGGGCAGGGCTGCATGATGGGAGGTTGCTGTCAATCACACAAAAACCACGAAGGTGCTACTGTCTTTATTTTATGTGTAAGGAAAAAAATCTCAGAAAAGTTAATGCACAGGCCAGGATGAGCGAGCCACCTTCGAGAGGCGATTGGACATAGCTCGCTTGCTATCTGCGCTAATAAAGATCTATGTATGCCTTATTTTACTGACATGCGCATTGCTATCCATAAGCTCTGTGGTCACTTTCCTGCTATAAGGAAGAGTCGAGCCTCTTGTGACTGGGCGGCTCCAACCCCTAAAACTGTTCAGACCAGGTTAGGAAATGTTTACCAACCCCTAAAACTGTTCAGACCAGGTTAGGAAATGTTTACTGAGCCCTGGGGTAAGTGGCTGGCTCAAAGCTACAGAGCCAGAGGGAGAGAGACAATGACAGAGTTGGTGTCTGGAGGAAGTGTGACCACCACAGGGAACCTGGGGAGGCCCATGAGAAGGAGCCCCACGCTGGGGGAGGAGAGAAAACTGAGTCTTCCTGGTCCAGTTCAAATACCGGAAGAGATAAGGATGGGAAAGAGGCTCTAGTAGGGGAATGTGTGCTGCTGTTGATGCCCTTCTTTCTTCTCTCCCCACCCTCTTCCCTACTCCTCCCTCCTCTGCTCTCCTCCCTCCTCCCCACTCCTTCCTCCTCCCCAACTCCTCCCTCTTCCCCATTCCTTCCTCCCCCCACTCCTCCTTCCTCCCTCCTCCTCTCTCCTCCCCAACTCCTCCCTCTTCCCCACTCCTTCCTCCTCCCCACTCCTCCTTCCTCCTTCCTCCCTACTCCTCTCTCCTCCCACCTCCCCAACTCCTCCCTTTTCCTCATTCCTCCTCCTCCCCAACCCTCCTTCCTCCTCTCTCCTCCCCAGCTCCTCCCTCCTCGCCAACTCCTCCCTCTTCCCCACTCCTTCCTCCTTTCCACTCCTCCTTCCTCCCACCTCCTCTCTCCTCCCTCCTCCCCAACACTTCCCTCCTCCCCAACTCCTCCCTCTTCCCCACTCCTTCCTCCTCCCCACTCCTCCTTCCTCCCACCTCCTCTCTCCTCCCTCCTCCCCAACACTTCCCTCCTCCCCAACTCTTCCCTCTTCCCTCCTCCTCCCTCCTCCTCCCTCCTCCTCCCTCCTCCTCCCTCCTCCTCTTCCTGGTCCTTCCTCCTTTTCCTTCTCTTCTTTCCCTCCCCCTTCCCCCTTCCTCCTATTTCTTTTATGGGCCGAGGAATGGAACCCAGGGCCTTGCACATGCAAGTATCACTGAGCTTTATCCCAGCCCAGTATGGTTATTCTTAACCTATTAGGTGAAGGACTAGGGTCTATCTGCTCCCTAGAAGCTAGAGAAGTCCAGCAAGCCTTAGGTCTCCCTAGCAAAGGTGGCTGTACCAAGGTCTGCATTAGGAGACTGGCGGGGCTCTCCATGTCTTCATATTCATCCTTGGGATCTGAAAGCATTCCTATTCAGGTAGAGCCAGCCGTGGGGCCAAAGCTCAGCTGGAAGGGTAGAGTGTTTGACTGGAACAGGAGGCTGGCTCCAGGCTCTGATGGATGTGTAGGGCTCTTTTCTTTGTTGGTGCTATTGCTAGTGCTGTTCCTGCGAGCCATCGAACAACAGCACAGCATGGCAGAGGGTCCTTCCACGTGACGCGCACCCGCTCTCTGGAAACACAGAAGTAAACCATCTCTAATACGCTTGGATGTGTGAGTCGGGGTCACACGCTGCCGCCAGTGAGAAAAGCACGGACGGGGCTGTGAAGAACCAGGATGAGAAGGAGGGAAACAAGGAAAAGAGACAGTGTGACGGGCAGAGGGGACAGCCATTGTGAAGGCCAAGAAGTCGAAGGAGCTTATGCTAATCCTACCCATTCAGGAAAGACCACTGACGCAAACCATGATCAAATTCATTTAATCAATTAATTAAGAAGCGATTAATTAAAGTGATATTTTTTTCCTGAACATGGGCTGTGTCCCCCTAAATGTGAGGTTCAAGCGATGAGTATTGGATATAGGTAAGATGAGGGGTTTTATAGTCCAGGAGTAGGGGGTTTCCAAATAGGAAATTTGGCAGGCAAATAGTGGGGAATACCAAAACAGAACATAAGCATAACAAATTGGTTGTAACACTCTCCTGAAACAAAGGCATGGTCACAAGGTGGTCATACCAGGTGGTTACAACAACAGTCGGTCATACCAACAGGTGGTCAAAATGATCTCTCAAAACAAAGACATGGTTGCCGTTTCCTGGAACAGGCAGAACAGAACCATTTGTAGTTAGGGTTACAGGTGGGGCATAGCCCAATTCTTGAGATATAGATTTAATCACAAACAGGAATGAACCTAGTTGGTCCTTATTATAAGATGGCTTTCAAGCTCAAGATGGAGGCAGGTTGGTTTATCAGTTGAGCTGGATGAGGAGCAGCAGGAGGCATGTGCATTGGTGTAGAAGAGAACAAGTCACATGGCTTACATGTCCTCAGGACCTTGGCTGTCACCAAGTAAAAAGAACACCAGGGAGAGGAGTTGACAGGGCAGAGTTTTCCTATGGAGAAGAAGAAGGAAATTGGCTTCAGGCTTGTGTGTCCAGGCAGACCTGGAAAGTCACTGGCTTCTTTTTTTCTTCCAAGTTGGAGTTCTTACACATGATTATTTGCTTATGGAAATGGCTGAGGGAGAGACACACTGACGATGCTAGAGAGGAGTTGGGTGTTGCAGGAACGTTTGCACAATTTCTGATTGCATCCCCCATCTCGGGAACTTTCTAGAATGATTTCTAATTGTGCCTCCTTCCTGGCATAATTACACATCTTTCACATCTTTCTCGTGACTGCCCCAGTCTGGCACATAAACAATGTGGTCTGTGTTCTTTACGAAGTAGACACTTTTTATTCCCATTTTATAGATGGGGGAGATACAATGAGAGGCCAGGCTCAACTGTGTAAATTTAGGTATGCGGCACTAATCTCTTGAGCCTGAGTCCCTCTGGTTGTCTGAATAGGTTTGTTTCCCCGTAGACTCATGTGTTTTAATACTTGACCATAGGGAGTGGCACTATTAGGAGGTGTGGCCTTATTGGAGTAGGTGTGGCTTTGTTGGAGGAAGTGTGTTACGTGTAGACAAGGCTTTGAGGTCTCCTATACTCAAGTTCTGCCCAATGTGGAATCAGAGCCTCTCCTGGCTGCCTGTGAATAAAAGCCCCCTTCCGCCGCCTGTGGATCAAGATGTGTAACTCTCAGCTCCTTCTCCAGCACCATGGCTGCCTGCACAATGCCATGCTTCCCACCATGACGATAATGGACTAAACCTCTGAAATTGTAAGCCAACCCCAATTAATGGTTTTCCTTTATAAGAGTTGCCATGGTCATGGTGTCTCTTCACAGCAATACAACCCAAACTAAGACAACCCCCGAGGTTAAAAGATTGGTTTTCGGATCAATTTCAAGTCCAAGAAGCAGAAGCCAATCACCTCTCTGGTATATCCCAGGCTGGAGGAGCTGGTGTCTGGAGTGTGGGGCAGTGGCACTAGAATCTTCCTTGGGATCCAGAATCCTAAGGATGGTCTGCTCATCTCAGGCAATGACAGAAGAGAAGTGAAGAGGTTTATGTGGAGTTAGAGGCCCCCACCAAGCTGTCATGTTCCAAGCTTCTTCCTGTCTCATCTCCTGCCCACAGCTTACAGCTCATTCTGACCACTAATCATGTAAGATTCCAAGTGGATGAGGAGATCTGCAAGGCTCTGGCCAATGGTCCATAGGCCTAGATGTGCTGGCAAGGGTCTCCCCCTGCACCCAGAGTAGACATAACTAATTCATCCTAGCATCGATGATGGCTCAGCTGGGGAAGTGCCGCAGAAGCTGCAATACAGCCTTCTGCTCATTCCGCAGAACCTCCAGTCAGTTTGGATTAAAAGGAGCTTCGTGGCCTCGTTTCAGGAGTGTTCTCTGGTAGGAGGGGACATGAAGGAACCAGCTCCTGCGTCTAGGTCTAGGAGCACTTTCATTCTGCTCTCCTTGTTCTCCTGCCACTGGCCCTGCTGTGAGAACAGAAAACAAGGCCAGCCCACGCTCCTCTTAAGAATCTCGTTCACTTCCGCCTTCTCTCGGGAAGGAACGCATTTTGCTGGGAAAGTCAGATGCATGGCCATCTTCCTTTTGACCAGGATGAGCCAGCAGCCGCTCTTCCTGGAATTCTCTGTGTAGACTCCCTCTTTTCTCCACTATTTCCAGTCAGCCGGATCAGGGACCAAGGTCTATGTGATTCAAGGGCTTCCAGGGAAACCAGTGAAATGATTGCTTAGATAAAAATCACCCAATGACCACAGGTAACATCCACCAGAAGCAATGAAAGGAGTGAAGGGAAAAACCACCACGGATTCAGTTTCTGTACAAATGCCTCTTTTTTTTTTCTGGGTATTTTAATAATTCTTCTGGCTATTTTTTTTAACTGCCTACCAAACAGCAAGTATTGGTATGTTGAATTGTTCCAGGTTCTTGTGAGTGAAAGTGAGAGTGTGTGTACATGCATGTGTGTGCGTGTGTATATGCATACATGTGTGTATGCATGTGCACATATATGTGTGTTTATATGTGTGTATGTGTACATGTGTGTATGCATGTGTGCACATGTGTGTAAATGTTTATGTGTATGTGTGCACGTGTGTGAAGGTGTATGCATGTGTACATGTGTGTGTATTTATGTGCATGTGTATGTGTACGTGTGCATGTGCCTGTTGATATTGCATGTGTATGACAGAGGGACTGATTGCAAGGCATGCCACCACACCTGACATTTTCACATGGCTTCTGGGGTTAGAACTCACAGACCCTGTACTTGTAAAGCAAACACTTTTCTCACAGCTGTCTCCATAGCCTATTGGTTTTTGAGAAAGGACCTCACCATACAGCTCAAGATGACCTCCAATGTACAGTCCTTTGGCCTCAGCCTCCTGGATTTGAGGGATTACAGGTACATTCCACCAAACTCAGCAGCTCCAAGTTCATTAGTCACATGACACCTGTTGCCCCACGCAACCTGAACACAAATTCACGCAAGACTGTAACAGTCACCTTCTCCAAAGAGTTGGGGACATGTCCGAAGTCCCACATCTGGTTAGCGCTGAGCTGTACCTCTGTGGCATGAGAGGTCCCTGAGATGAGTAGGATCTGTCAGATCACACTCAGAGTAAGTTATCACCCAGTTCCCCACTAGCCCTTGATGTATTGTGACTTCACGGTCAGCCTGTGGAAGGTGGGGAAACTGGTGGGGGCGGGGCCTAGTGGAAGGGGCGGGGCCTAGAGGAAGGGGCGGTTCCACATCCCGGTCCTTTTTCTTTGTATCTGCTTTGGCTTCCTGAGGGTAAGCATCCCTTCTCACTGCCCCACCTCCTACTGTGCTGTACTGTGCGCTGACTTAGGCCAAAAGCAACAGGCCAAGTGACAATGGACAGAAATCTCAGAAGCTGTGAGAGCTGAAGTCAACTTTCCTGACTTTTAAGACTTTTGAACTCAGGTATTTTGGCACACAGAGACAGCATGTCTACTTTTTAAGAAGCAGAGGAAGGAAGGGAAAGGCCTGGACACGCTTCTGGCCTTAGCAACTGAGGCCTCCTTCAGGACTACCAAGGGTAAGAGCTGAGAACCAAGAAGAAAGAGAATCATTGGATGCCAAAGGTGACGAGATGTCAGAGCCTTAGATCTGAAAGTTATTCTGGAAATGTTAGATAAGTATGTTGCCCTGCTAATTAAGGTCGAAGGCTGACATTACCCTGAGCTTAGTGCAAAATGACAGCCTCTCTTTGTCAGCAGGGCTTCTCCTTCTTGTCTGGGGAGCTCGCAAACCTATATCCTCTACCTCTCTACCTGCTGAATGTCACACAGCCTTTGATAAGAACCTGATCAGCAAGCACTTGAGATCCTTGGAATGCCTCCCCATGATAAGGAGGCATCTCAGTGCCTTAGCCTTCAGCCAGTGTCTTAGTCAGGGTTTCTATTCCTGCACAAACATCATGACCAAGAACCAAGTTGGGGAAGAAAAAGTTTATTCTGCTTACACTTCCACATTGCTGTTCATCAACAAAGAAAGTCAGGACTTGTACTCAAGCAGATCAGGAAGCAGGATCTGATGCAGAGGTCATGGAGGGGTGTTACTTACTGTCTTGCTTCCCCTGGCTTGCTCAGCGTGCTTTTCTTATAGAACCCAAGACCACCAGCCCAGCAATGGCACCACCCACAATGGGCCCTCCCCACTTGATCACTAATTGAGAAAATGCCTTACAGCTGGATCTCATGGAGACATTTCTTCAAGGGAGACTCCTTTCTCTGTGATAACTCCAGCTTGTGTCAACAAGTTGACATACAAAACCAGCTAGTACAGCCAATGACCTTTGCCCACCCTAGATATTCCTATACCCCTTTCCCCAAACTATATAACCCTTGATTCACCCCGAGTAAAGTTGATCTGTCTCCCCAAAGCTGATCCCAGTGTACCGTTTCCATTCATACGCAATGGACTGTCAGAAATCCGGTTTGTTGACTCTGTTCCCTTCATCCTTGTGGGCTTGGAGGCCAAAGATCCTGGGAAGAAGTGTGGAATACACAGTGCTCACTTGTGTATACTAAGCTGGGGACACAGAAAAGTCTGGTGAGAAGCTCTGGAAGCCAGGCCATAAGTCCACTACCCGGGGGACTTTTAGCAAAATGACCCAGAACCTTTGTTACAAAACTTGTTTCTAGATATTTCCCCCAGGCCCTGAATAACAGGAGGGAAAAGACTCTGTTTCACTGCAGAAGACAGTGAGGCTGGGAGAAGTGACTAGATTTGAGTCACACAGCCGGGAAACGACCAGGTTAGACCCAGGTGGTCTCACTCCAAGTCCTACGGCTGTTCGCCATCAGCACACAGAGCCCACTGGAGCATCATGGGAGGTTTGCCTTTCAACTTGCCAACCACGTGCATGGCTCTAACTCCACAGTCCCACCGCACCCTGCAGATGGAGTGGAGGGGTCTGATGGATGGTTATTTTTATTATAAAATAATTCATATATGCGAAAAGAGCCGGCACTCTGTGTGCAAGACAGACAAATTAATAAAACAAATTGCCGCGAGCCAGGCTTATAAAACAATATCACAGAAGCTGAGAGGCCCCCAGTCTCTGGGGACCCCTTGAGCTTCATGACCCTAAGATTTAAGCTTT
Organism: Tokudaia tokunoshimensis; assembly: GCA_036184795.1. Classification (NCBI taxonomy): domain Eukaryota; kingdom Metazoa; phylum Chordata; class Mammalia; order Rodentia; family Muridae; genus Tokudaia; species Tokudaia tokunoshimensis. The sequence continues at coordinate 7,760,339 of BTHU01000010.1, forward strand.
ATAGGGCTAGTTTTTTTTCTTTTCTTTTTTTGACATAGGGTCTTCACTATGGCTCACACTGGCCTCAGATTTACTTCATATCCCAGGATGGCCTTGAACTCGTGATCCTTTTGCCTTAACTCCTCTGAGTGCTGGGGTCACAGGCATGTACCACCACACCCAGATCTGGCAACTTCTTGTTACACCCCCCCCCATTCTTTCTCCTTCACGTCTGGATTTCTGACCACACGTTGCTTCATTTTGCAGAGTCACCTGCTCAAGTCTCATTAGAACCCTCACAGACAGACAGGACACAGGTTGCCAGGGTTCTCATGAGCAAGATGCTGTCCTCATCTCCATTTTATGGATGGTGGCACCGCAGCGTAGGGGGTGCTGGTGAGGGACGGTCCCCAGCTCACACAACCGGCAGTTGGCAGAACCAGAATTTGACTGCCAACCCCCCAGGGCTCTCGGGTTCTGGAGCCATTGCTATGACTGTGTGCAGCATGACATCATCCCAGGTGGCTTCTGGGACTCAGTTGTATCTACAATCTTCTTCTGATGCCTGCGGCCACCCATTTTTTTTTCCTGCAAGTAGGAAGTCCAAGAGGCTAGAGGGTTGATCTACCTGAGAGCATGAGCTTTGAAAAGCATCCCTAGGCACCTCTCTGTTTGCTACTGGCTCCCATTGTCCTGCTCCATCTCACTAACAGGACCCTGTTTTGATCGTGTGTGTTGGGTTGATGGTCCCATCCACTTGCTAAAACCCTAGAGTGTGAATTACAGGGGTTAAATCCTGTTTATCTTCCTTTCTGGGTACCCGGTGGAGGCATATGTATGGGAATAAGCAAGAATTGGAAGTGCTGGGAAAGTTCTCCTCATTAACAAAGAGATGCCAGGAGATGGGGAGAAAGCTAGGAGGCATAGTCTGGACCAGGTGACCATAGTCAAAAAGCATCAGTGATAAGCAGACTGGATATCACCTCTCCCTCCCCCACCTACACTGTCCTCCCTAAAAGCCACAACCCCAGTCTGACCAGGGGAAAAAAAGTCAGGAAATCTCAAATGCCTGCATCCTCTGTACACCCCTGTGGGCACTTCTTGAAACTAGCAAAGTAATCAGAAACTGGAAGAAGCCAAGAAACTGTCACAGACCAGACATGAGAAGACCAGACACAACGGGGTGTCCTAGATGAAAGGAGAGGGCAATGGAAGAGGGAATCTTAAACCTGTAAGTCCAGTTACTGCTTGCAGGTGCTGTGGGGGCGCTCCAAAGTCGCAAACAGGGTCTAGGAGTGAATGCAGTAAGTCTCTCCCCCACCACTTCATCCAGTGTGAGGGTCAGAACTGCAGTGTTCATCTTGTCACTGAGAATGGTGACATTCTACCTGCTGAAGATGGCAGGGTGGGCAGAAGGGAGCTCTTGGGACCACACCTCCAGGCCTTGCCTTTGAATGGCCCCGTTATGCAACACATGTGCGCACACACAGGCATGTGCACATACATGTGCACACATGAACACACACATGCACATGTGGTGCCCACTCATGCACACACATGCATGCATGCATCTGCATACACACAAATACACACATGCGTGCATACATGCCCACATGTATGCATACACGCGTGCGCGCGCGCGCGCGCAAACACACACACACACATTTCCTTTGTAGGCAGTCATAAACCCTCACTGATCAATGCTTTTAGATAGGATTTGTCCTTTTTTGTAAAGATATATTTATTTATTCACATGGTTACTTCTTTATGTGTGTGTTTCCTGTCTGCATGTATACATGTGCACTATGATATGCCTGGTATCTGTGGAGGCTGGAAGAGGCCCTGAAACTAGAGTTATGGATGTTTGAAAGCCACCGTGTGGGTCCCAGGAACTGAGTCCTGGCCTTCTGCAAGAGCAGCACGTGCTTCTAACCACTGAGCCAGTGCTCAGACTCTGAGATTTTCGTTTTTCATTTTCCTTCCTTCCTTCCTTCCTTCCTTCCTTCCTTCCTTCCTTCCTCCCTCCCTCCCTCCCTCCCTCCCTCCCTCCCGTACTTCTTCTCTTCTTTCTCATTTACTTGTGTATATGTATGTATGTGCGTGCATGTTTGTGCATATCTTGGAGTGTGTGTGTGTGTGTGTGTGTGTGTGTGTGTGTGTGTATGTGTGTGCTGGAGCACATCTGTGTGTATTGGGTGCACTTGGATGTGCAAGCCAGAGGAAAACCTCAGGTGTTCTTCCTCAGTCTCTACTCACTTTTGTGGTTCTTTGTTTTGTTTTGTTTTGTTTTTGAGACGCTGTCTCTCACTGACTGGCTAATGAGAAGGACTCCACTTGCCCCTCCCCCTTCCCTGGGCTGAAACTACAAACGCGTGCCACCAAATATGACTTTTTTAAACTTGTGTTTTGGGAACGGAACACATGTCTGCTTACTTATTATAAGGCAAGCACATGGCCCACTGAGTCATATCTCTAGGGGTTTTTTTTCTATTATTTGTAGCCAAAAACATCCATTTCTAGACCCACATGCCTTCCCCTTGGGCCATGTGAGCCCCGGGCTAATTCTCTGGTCAGTCCAGCACTGTGGCTTCCTTCAGCTGGTGGTCCTGCATGGAGCACCACCTTAATTAATCTTGTGTCAAGCAGGAAGATAGAAGTGCTCCCCACAGAGGCTGGGAGATGATTGCTCAGGAGCAAAACAAAAGAGAGCCATTGGTCTGTGACAGCTGATATTAAAATGACTACAACTCACTTCATAGCCAGAGTCAGTGCATTATATTCCTAGTAAATAATGGGTTGGCGCAGGTTAAGTGTCGCTGCATTCCAATTGTTGATATTTAATTAGCTCTAAAATTAAAATGTTCTTTTTATCGTCACACACTGCTAGGACGACTTGATTCCTAATTGATTGAGATGAAAGCAGTTCCCAAACATTCCCGCGTCCTTTTGTCAGTCCAAGTGTGAGACGATTTAATGAAAACGTTTGACATTTCAAAGTGTGACATAAATATCTTTAAATTAAGCAGAGGACGGGGTTTGGGTGTACTCCGCTATCATGGTGTGATGGGTGAGGAATTGCTTCTTCACGGGAATGAAGCTTTATGGGAAAGAGGACGGCTGGGGCCATTTTTTAGAGGCTAAGAGAAAGCAGCCTGTACAAGAGGCCAGCCATCTTTCTTTTAACTGGGAAGATGGCCGATTCAAGAGTTGCTTTTCTCATTTGTGAGGCACAGAAGAGAAGGGGCTAGGTATCTGGAGGGTGGGAATGGGGTGGGACCATGGTGGAAAGAGGGACAAGCTTTTGATTCCACAGGGATTTAGGCTCAACTCTGCTACTCAAGAATTGATTGATACTCGGTGAATTTTACTTTTCTAACCCTTGTACAGGGTAACAGCATCTGTTCCTCAAAGTTCTATGGAAGGACACGGAGGCCATATTGCATAAGAACTTACTGCCTAAAGAACTGAATCTACTCTGACAGCCACCCAGGTAAGTGGGGACTCAGTTCTTCTGTGAAGGTGATGCCCTATTTGTGACAGGGTAGGTGAAACTCCCTGACAGCTTTGGCTCTTGACCCTAAAGCTTGCTTCTCTATTCATTTAGCCGTTGACCTCTCCACCTTGGGCACATGTTGATCAGAAATTAAGGACTCCATCAGAGCATGGCAGTCTGTATTTTTCCTGTTCTCTCGTTTTCTTGGGCTACTATAATACAACACCTGAGTCTGGGTGAGTTGTCTCAACCCTAACGTATCCATCAGAGTGCTGGAGCCTGGGAAGTCCAAGATGGAGGCTCCACCAGGCTCAGTGACTTGTGAAAGCTCAGGCCCTGCTTTCAAGATGGTGGCTTAGTGTCGTGTCTTCCTGAGGGACACTGTGCCCTCACATAGCACGAGAGATGGTCAGTTATCCCATGCGTGTGGTTGTAACCCTCATGGCTCAGTTACCTCCTGTACTCTCCATGTCTTTGTACTGCTATACTGAGGGCATGTTCAACATTGATTTGGGAGGGGACAAGGGCCTTCCAAGCAAATCATAAGGCTTCTTCAAAACCACGCAAGAGCCGTCTGCTGAGTGCCTTCTTTTAGAAGGTATCTAAATGATTTAGTTCGGTGTCTGGGGGTTTCTGAAATCTCTACAAAACTCTTATGCAGCCTCCCCCCTGGTGATCCATCCGTATAAGTCTCTAGAAGTCTCAATGTTCCTTCTTTAACAGACTCAAATCTGTCTGTTTGTTGCTTTCACCACTCATTTAGGGCTACTACTTCTCCCCCATGACAGACATAAGTGCCATTTGTCTGACATTCTTTTCTATTCTCCATGTAAGCAGTAGAGTTGCATTAATGGGCCCCGGGAATTGGATGGAGACATGTGATCCGTGTGTGTGTGTGTGTGTGTGTGTGTGTGTGTGTGTGTTGTTTTGCTTGTCTCTCTGTGTGTGGGAGCACATATGTGCTGTAGTGTATATGTAGAGATCAGAGGATAGTAACACCCGTCCCCTTCCTCCTCGTCTGAGACAGAGGCCATGAACTTCCAGAGAATCTCCTGCTTCTACCCCCCATCTTCCAGTAGTAGCTGTAGGATTACAAACATGTTTGCTACTGTCTGCATTTTATGAGGGTTCTCAGAACCAGCACTGAGGTTCTCACATTCACACAGCTAGCCCCTTACACTCATCCCATACCCCGAGCTATCCCCTCAAGTCCTGCGGTCATTATAGACCAATGAGTAAGTTATAACAACAGAAAGTATTGCTCAGAGTGCTAGAGGCTGGGAAGTCCAAGATGGAGGTTCCAAAACACTTGGTGTCCAGTGACGATGCTCCCAAGATGGTGACTTAGTACTGCCTATTCCTGAGGGCACAAATGGTGTACCCTCATACAGCAGATGGGAAGAGGAGGGCATTTGAAAGGGGTGGCTGGCCATTTAGTTGCCAGTGTGAGGCCCACCTAATTCCCTTTTCTTCCTGCATGGTGACCAGCCAGATTCCTGGTGGTGGCTCTTTCATCAGCCTGCACGGCAGAGTAAGGACTGTAGTAATACCAGGCAAAGCCTCGAGAAGTACAGCATGAAGTAGCAAGGGACCCAGTGCTTGCTCAGTAGAAGCTTCAGACTCGTTTGCTATCGGAGCCTACTGTGTGCTATGCTAATTTTCAGAGCCTACTGTGTGCTATGCTCACTTACGCCTTCCCTCGTGTTTTGTGCCCACACAGTGTAGTAGTTCATGCCATTGAGGGAAAGGTGATGTTGCGGAACTCCAGGCATGAAGCAGTCATTTCAGTCGTGACTTCAGAGTAGGATGTGGTTAACAAAATCACATCCCTCACAATATCAGAGCCACTAAGGGACACACTCACATTTATCTCCTATGGGAAGGAGGGAGGGCTCAGGAGGCAGGGCACTAGCCATCCCTTCCAGAATATATAGCAACTAATGGTTGCTGGAAGTAAGAGTTCATGAGACCCTGCTCCTCCCCAGAGACATACAACTCATTAGAGGTTATTGGACCATTATCTGTTAGTGAGTATCTATAAGTAACCGCAGTTCAACCCGTAGTGGCATCAACTGGACTCGGGAAGAGTCACTCTCTTGATACCCTATTTGGAATGATGCCTGTCCATCTCTTAGGAAACATTTGCATGCTAGGTGAATTGCGTCAACACTGGGGGAGGGTCGATTCTCCTTAGCAAGGCTAGATTAGGAGCTCTCGCCTGTGACAGGTATATGGCTGCAGATGTGGAGTGTGAAGGCTGTTGGGGAGGCAGAGGTAATAAGTTACAAACCGACACAATCCCATTTCTTACTGATCACAGCATGAAACATGCCAAAAGAGCCCCATCACCCAGAACAAGCCTCCTAGGGGTCAGGCACACATTACACATTGAATTCAACCTCCTGTGGTGTCTAGACCCCTCAGGGGTGTGCACTTGATCTCCTAGATACCCTAGGTTTAAGGGAGCTCTGTACTTGCGCATGTCATAAGATCTCCTGGCTCATGCCAGGTGCAACTTTTCCACCCTTCCCTAGGACCAGCGTAAGAGGGTTAATTGCTAAGTTTGTAACTCAGATTTCTGTCTAGCCTTCTATTCATTGTTAAATTGAGAGGGACCAGATGGGATACAAAACGTATTATTTCCTGAGTTTTCGACTTTCTGGTTAAAAAAAAAATCACTTGGCTTGTGAAATTCAAACACATTTATGAAAAATAGCAGATGCCTATTAAATTGGACAATTAGCTTTGGGACTCGAAAGCTAATCAAAAGCATAGCTTTGACAACAATTATTTGATCCTGCCTTTCCGGGGAAATCTCGGATGCTCATTAGCCAGAACATGCACATTTCCCAGCACACACACGTGTGCGTGCGCGACACACACACACACACACACACACACACACACACAGTCTACAGGCATTTGTGGCTTTGTTCATTTCCTGCAGTCTCTGTACCATCATCTCAAGGGAGTGAGAGAACAAAGATGCAGAGGCTCCTGGCCCAGGGGAGACCAGGGAAGGAACACTGGAGAGAGCAGTTCTCAAAGGTGTCTGGTTGCCCGCAAGCGATTTTCAAAAAGAAAATGGGAGTCAGACTCAATAGAGGAAGCCACTGACAGACTCTCTGTGGCCCAGGACATACGTGGAATGTTCTTTTCCCTTCTACCTGGACATGCGAGGCTTCCTGTCTTCACTCTGTCCAGATATGCAGCCTGCACACCACCTCACTCGTTGTATTTCCTTTGTAGCTTTTCTTGGCTGTGGGCTGGAATGAGCTGTCCGAAAGCTGAGTGTTAGGGAGTGAAGTCCTCGGGGCATAAGAGCCATTATCATCTCCATCAGATCAGCTGTGACCACCTGCCAACCCCCCGCCTCCTGCCCCAAGATCAAGCCCATAGGTGTTCCTTCATATTAGGAGGGAGTGGGAAGGTCGGGAGCCCTCACGTGAGATTCTAGCCACTTCCTCTTCCATCCCTACCTCCCAGCTATACATAGCTCTGCTCATGAGATGCTAACATAGACAGAATGTGGAGGGATAACTGAAGGGGGAACTCCATCTTTGCAGCTACAAGGAAGTTGTCATCCATTTGGAGGTGGGACTTTCAGATAAGACACACCCGTCTCGGGCTCACACTTCTGTAAGCGGCCCATCATTCATGTGCCTGTAAGTAAACCCAATAAGCTTACTGGTTTGCTTAGCTAGATTTGGGTAGAAGTGTTCCTTTACCCCACTCTGGGGTGAATGGACATTTTTATATCTCCCCACATAGAAATTCTGCAATACCACAGTAGAAGTACTTTGGACCCTCTCTGGTCCTTTACTCAACTTTCTTTCCCCTTCAGTTCCTTACTACCCATAGAGACCCATGTGTTACAGGACACGCTGTCTAGACATTTGCCACAAGGTGCAAGGGCTGCTGCAGTGACAGGGACAGGAGGAGTTGTTTCAACTCCAGAATAAGCGTGCAGCTGAGTCTGTCCCTCACTGAGCTCCATATTGATCGTGGGTTAGGGTGGCTCAGTTGTAAGTCGGGAGCCCTCGCAGTTCATAAGCCATCAATGGCAGGTGGGTGGGTGGGGCAATGGTCCTTTGGCTGCATTGGCAAATCCCTGCCAAGGACTGTTTTATATTCTGACTGTCCATAATGAGACTTAATTGTAATGATTTGGTATTGAATTCCCCTTAACAATCAGGGGGAATGGATCCTGACTGTTCGTAAATGTGTTTGCAAATAGTGCTTTGATTAGACTCTGGTGAGCAACTTGTCCTTAGCCAAAATCAAGGGTGCTCAGGGTGAAGGCAGAGAAAAGGGTCTTCGGAGTGTAAGACCTGGCCTTAACTTTCTAGACTGAAGCGGTTTGCACAGACCGCTGCTCTCTGCCCCAGAACCTACCTTTTACCAGCCTGTGGGAGAGCTGGATCTCGTGGGTGGTGTGCGATCGATGGGACCTGCTAATGCAGGTAAGAACTTAAGCCATGATGGTTTAGCTGAGTAAATACCATCGATATTTGTATGATGTAATATATAATAATGACTTTCCTAAACATAGTCACTGCTCTGAGCTCTGTGCCTGGATGATTTAATCTGGTTCTCATCATCTTTGTTCCCAGAGGGGAACAAAAGAGTTTATTGGGCCTGGTTTCATAAAGCATGGTAAGGGGCGCTACAGGAAGAACAGTAGAGGACCCCAAAGCAGCCAAAATGGGACGTCTTCATTTAGTAAGAGTGATGACCTCCCTATAGCCACATAGAAACCCTCTCAATTCCCTCTCTCCTGCAGCTATACTCCAGCACCTCCTGAGCCCTCTAGGCTGGGAGCAGTGGGGGATGAATTCTGTATAAATATCTAGGAGGAGTCGCTGGAATCTCAGATGAGGATCCAACGATCCCCTTCCCAGCTTCTCCAAGAAACTATCAAACCTCACCAAGTCAGGTAGGTTATGCTAGACTCTTGAAAGCAGGCACCCCTGCTCTGTCCCCTGGGTCTATTCCTTTCCAGGACCACATATGCTACACAGTAAGTCTCCCAAGGCATTTGTTGGTAGAGCACTTTTTTTTTTTTAACACAGGCCTCTGAAACACAACTAGCACCCACATGTAGCTTCCCCTTGCTAGAGGCTACCCCACTTCCAAATGAGTACTGTACTGTACCCTTTGGGTCTCGTGATTTGTGTTGGCTGCCTTCTTTGGCAATCCTGTCTTTACCTACCACCTTCCCAATTCCTTATCATTCTTCCAGGGTCAGCTCAAACATGACCTTCTACTGGTGTGTGTGTGTGGGGGGGGAATCCCACAGGCCCTACCTTCTCAACCAGTTCTGAATTCTGGGGCAGCCTGTGCTAACACTAGTGGTGACTCAAGACATCAGGGCTGTGAGTGAAAATGACTTCAGTTTAGCCCTGCCTCCAGACCACATTCTAAACAGGTCTTCCTCCTCCTCCAAGCACTTTGGAAGTCAAGAGGTGTACATTTTCTCTCTTTAACAGAAGGCTCTGTGTTGCTTCATAATAGATGCTCAATAAATGTCTGCATCACCAAACAGACTGATCTCTCTGTGAGGTGAAGTGTAAAGAAGGCTGAGACAGGCTGGGAGGAAGTCGCTTTACACTGATACCTGAAAAACTCGGTACCATTTTCAGAAGCCAGACTCCATTAACTCTTGCTGACCCCGAGGAAGGGAACTTAGGGACGAAACTCTCAGAAGGTCACTCTCTTGAAGAGCAGCTCTGTAGCAGATGTGAAAATCTCTGAGCATGGGTGAAAACCCATACCAGTTTGCAAGATGCTCTCCTAAGCTTGGATGTGGTTGTGGGCAGTAAGACTAGCTGTTCTGGCCTAATGGGAGACCACCTCAAAGATGGCCTAATAGGACATTGCATTCCAATGTTCACACCCTTTTGTAAATTCCCTTCCTGGTATCTAGACCAGATAGATAGATAGATAGATAGATAGATAGATAGATAGATAGATAGATAGATAGATAGATAGATGGGTACATATGGATATGCATATGGATTAGATATAGATATACATATAGATATAGGTATATTAGACAGACATAGATTAGACATAAACATAGACATAGATTAGACATAGATATAGATTAGACATAGTCATAGATATAGACATAGACATAGATATCAAAGTAATGAGAGCTCCCTTCTGAGATTACTTTGGAGGACTGCATCTTCTGTCTGTCTGGTAGCCTTTCTCCCTCACTTTTCTTTGTGTGACAAAGAAGAGCTGAGGGAGTCCCCTGTCCACCCTACTAGCCATCTGGGAGCTGAAGCCCTCAGCCCGGCAGGTGGCAAAGACTCAAGTCTCACCAAAAGTAGACTTGAAAACGAGTCCTTCCTCCATCAGGCCTTCAGATGAAACCTCAGCCCTGGCTAATTATGAACTGCCTCTTTGTGGGTCCCAAAGCAGAAGCAAGCCAAGCCACAGCCGTGGAACCCTGCCCTGGAGCAAGACATGTGTCACCTGTGCCTGCTTTCAAGAGTCCAGCATAACCTGGCTTGTTGAGGGTTGATAGTTTCTTGGAGAAGCTGAGAAGGGAATCATTGGATCCTCATCTCAGATTCCAGCAACTCCTCCCAGATATTTATATGGAATTCGGCCCCCACTGCTCCTGGCCTAGAGGACTCAGGACGTGCTGGAGTATAGAGGCAGGAAAGAGGTAATTGAGAGGGTTTCTATGTGCCTATAGGGAGGTCATCACTCTTACTAAATGAAGACTTCCCATTTTGGCTTGATACCAACTGACAAGTTTGGGGGCTCCCCAAGATTCAAATTCAGTAAGGACTCACAGAGCTCTGCAAATCCATTACTCTAACAGGGATGGTTTGGGTCATGGAAGCTAGCAAAGGAAAGAGGCCCGCAAAAGTGGGTCCTCTGTGGTCCTTGCCCATCTGTGATGGTCCCCCAGTGGAGCTGTGGGGCATGTGACACCCCAGTGGACCTATGAACTACAGTGGCGTGTGACACTGCTAATTCAGAAACCCACTTCAGCGTCGAAGTCCAGAGCTCTTACTGGGGCTCAGCCACGTGGAGATGGTTGATTGCCTGTGTGGCTGACCCCAGTCTCCAGCTTCTCCAGGGGTCAAGTTGATGCCACTGAACCCATTGCCCTCCATAAATCACATTGTTAGCATAGTACGTCAGGTGTGTCCAAGACTCCAGGTAAAGAAAGACACTGTTATCAGGCAGGGCATTCCAAGGGCTCAGAGGTGGCTTCCCAGCAGCCACGGGCACATGACAAACTGCTCTTTGGCTAAAGTTAATCCATTACTGCTGTAGTAGCTATTTTCTCCTGGCTTGACACGAGTATTGCTATCTTGAAGCGGAACAGCCGTGATGACCTACCTGCACACTAGATCAGGCCTATTAGCATTCCATTGCAGAAGAAGTAGGGAGGCCTCTTGAGCTCTTGAGGTTTAGATACCCTCAAGCACCCTCATGCAGGAGGCCTCCCTAGTCCTGTCAGGAGCCCCCTCTCTCCCCTTAGATTTTACTATTATATAAGAGGTAAAGAATTGACTCCAGTGAGATTTTCTGGTGACGTAGCTGTTCAAGAACCACCCGTGCTCCCCGAGAGTGGTCATAATAAAGCCAGTGGTCCACAGCAGGACTTTCTCTGGTCTGTCTTTGTCTGAGGTGAATAGACATTTCTCCATATCTCTGAAGCACATGGACAGCCTAACTTCACCCTGGGATGTTCATTCCCGTGGGGAGCATAGGGCAGTACACGACCACCACCCTTCAACAGACAATGGTGGGGTCAAAAGTAAAGGGGACAAAGTGTCAGCAGTCGATATGGGAAGTGACATCTTAGCCCTCTGCCCAAGGGTCCCCTCTATCAGTGGCTCCTCACTGACGGCTCTATCTAGAATAGCAGCTGCCTGAGCTGCTGTAATTCCTTCCAGTCTGCCTCCCTGTAGCCCACCCTGCTCTGGTTACAGAGGCTGGCTGAGTGGCTGCTGTTACTGGCTCAATGCCTTCCGGGTGAGAACTGGCCGTTGGAATCTGGGGGTGAGGAACATTAGGACGGGGTACTCGGTTCTTTATCGGCTCTTTTCTTCTTTCTTCTTCCATCGTTCCCTCTCTCCTCCTCCCCTCCCTTCCAGCCCTTCTATTCATGACAGAATCTCAGCAGCCTAGCTTGGCCTTGAACTCACCATGTAGCCAGAGATGACCTTAAGCTTCCGAATCCTCCTGCCTCCGTGCTGTCTCACTCTCGGGGATTACAGGCATACACACGTTGACTCTTTTATTGGACGCTACCCATCAAGCCCAGAGTTGTGTGCATGATACCAGCTGAGCTGCATCCCTAGCTCTTGGCTATGTCTTCCTTTATTCTGGTCTTTGCTTTAATGAGCGGCAGATGAGCTTGTGGGCTCTTTACTACAGCTCTCTCTCGGCTTTCAAAATGGCGGACTCTTTACTACAGCTCTCTCTCGGTTTTCAAAATGGCTCCTCCTTTACTCTTTCATCTTAGGAGTAGGAGCATCTCTCGAGGCCACCCCCCAAACGGGCCCTCTTGACCCAGTCCATATCTTTGTCCCTGTAGCCAAATGCCCCCATGGCACCAGCTGCGAATGGGTGTGCTGTCTGCCTGTTGCTGACTGATGCCCATGCCTCCCCTCCCCCCTCCGCCCTGCTTTATTGCTCTCTGAAGCACGGATCATTAACTTGGATGGTATTCCGTATTTACTGGGCTGTTGCTGTACTGTGTCTCTCCCACTCACCGAAGGCAAATGCAAACAGAGTCTCTGCTTTATGACTAACAGTGTCCCCGGTGTTGGGACAGTGTGTACACGACACGGATGTTTGCTGAATGATGGGACAGGGCCCGTGTGTCTGTCAGCACTCAGTCCTTCTAACCTGTGGTAACTTCTTGGCTCTGGAGGTCCCAGATAATATACTAGAACCCAGGAGGACTGGAATCTCCTGGTGGGGTTTGGGGGAGGGGTGAGGAAGGGAGGGAGGTATTTTGCCGTCTGAGCCTGGCTCACATCTGAAAATGAAGTGCTTTCACCTTTATTAGCACGGAGAAGAATAATAGTCCGTTCTCCAGGCTTCTAAATCTTACTCCATCATCGTTTCTAAGCAAAGGCGCTGAGCACAGCACAATGACAGGCCTAAGGCGGCTACATCATTCTTGGTGTCTGGTGCCTCTGCCAGCATCAACCACCACCACACCCCACCTCCCCACCCCTCATGGCGGTGGGGAGTGGGGGGGCGGGCAAGGCTTTCTTCTTCACCTTGGAGACACTGCAAAGAGAAAGGAGAGGGCATTTAAGGAGAAGGGCTGGCTGGCCCAGAGCTCTTAGGACTTGTAGCTTGTCCCAGCCTGACCAGAAATGGTGGTGCTGTGGAGACTGTGGGTGTGAGACCTGAGATTCCTGGGTTCAAATCCCAGCTGGACATGTACATTTTGTTTTAAAGGCCTCCTAAGGTCCCAGTACTTTAAAATTATGTTTTATTTATTCATTTAATACATTGGGCATGGGGTGGGTGTGCATGTGCCACAGCATGCAGGCAGAGGTCAGAAGGCAGCTTGCAAGAGTTGGTTTTCTTGTACCATGTGAGTGCCAGGAATCCAACTCAAGTCATCAGACTTGGCACCTTAACCCACTGAGTCATCTCACGGGCACCCGGGCCTGAGACTGGCCTCTCTCATTTCTGTTTTCTCATTTATAGAAACAGAGCTGTTTGTGGCAAGGAATCACGGGACTGTTGCAAAGATTAAGTGAGTTAATACAGATGAAGTGGCCCCTAGTAAGTGCTCGAGCGCGTGTGGGCTGTGATTCATATTAATTGGGTGCTTTCTCCGCTTCGTGCAGTAACCAGGCAGAGCTTCTCCTCCCGAAGAGCAGATGAAGACATCAATGAAGCCGGGTTAATCACCCATGTCCAAGGTCGTACACTTTGCTGAGGACAGAGGTGTGACAGAAGCTTGGCCACCACACTGCACTGCTCTGTGTGTCTAGACACCTAGACCCCTAGTCTGCTGCCAACTGCCCACATTAACATTCCTTTGCCAGCCATGCACCCAACCCAGGGCTGGCGGCAGGTTATGGAGTAGGCTTGTCTCTCTGAATCAGGTGCAGCTGTCACAGAGGGGCTAAAGTAAACCAAATATGGTGACTCATGCCTGTCCTCCAGCATTTGGGAGGCTGAGGCAGGAGGATTGGGAGTTCTAGGTTAGTTTGGGCTATATAATAAGACTCTGGCAAAGAAATTGAAAAGGAGGAGGGGGAGGAGGAAGAGGAGGGAGAGGAGGGGGAGGAGGAAGAGGAGAAAGAGGAAGAGAGGAAGGGAGGGAGGGAAGGAAGGAGGGAGGAACGAAGAGAGGAAGGAAAATAGGGAGGGAAGGAAGGAGGGAGGAAGGAAGAGAGGAAGGAAAATAGGAATAAAGGAAGGAAGAGAGGGAGGGAGGAAAGAAGAAAGGAGGGAGAGAAAGGAAAAAGGAAGAGGGGGAGGAAAGGTTGGAAGGAGGGAGGAAGGAAAGAAGAAAGGAAGAAAAGGAGAGAAGGGGAGGAAGAAAGGAAAAAAGGAAGTTAGGGAGGGAGGGAAGAAAGAAGGAATGAATGAAGGAAGGAAGGAAGTAGAGGAAAGAGGCTGAAGGTTCATAGGAGCTGTGCACTCTAGGTAACAATCCAGTATCCTTCCCTCCCTCCCTCCCTTCCCCCTTCCCCCTCCTTCCCTTCCTTCCTTCCTCCCTCCCTCCCTTCTTCCCTCCTTTCCTCCCTCCCTTCTTCCCTCCCTTCCTCCCTGCCTCCTCCCTCCTTCTCTCCCTCCTTCCTTCCCTTCTTCTCTTTCTCCTCCTTCCTCTCTCCTCCCTTTTTTCCAGTTCTTTTGTCAGGGTCTCATTATGCAGCTCAAACTCATGCCTTAGTCTCCCAAGTGCTGGAGGACATGCCCAGCTCCCATCAGCTCTAGGGCTCTTCCTGGTCACTTCTGGAGTGGTGGCCTGGCCTGGGGAGAGTGAAGGGGTTGAGTACCCCTGGCTGGGAATGTAGGGTGAGGGAGGGGCAGCGAAGAGAGAAGGGGCGGAGCCCACCAGCACAGCTGCACGATCCTCATCCTCAGCAGACAGCGCTGTTCACATTGATCCACCTAATTTTCAGAAGCAAATTGATCTTGGCTTTCAACAACAGATGTAGGACAGCAGAGTCTAAGAGGGCTCTGCACGTTGTAGACTGGGGCAGGCTTGCTCTGAAGAACGGAGCACCAGACCTCTGTGATTTCATGATAGTCAAGGTCACCTGCAGGGCATCAGGACCCTGAGTGACAGTCTGGCTTCTGGCAATGCTTGTTCAGATGACCCTGGGCTTCAGGTCTGGAAGGGCAAGGGAAGGCCCAGGTAGTGACAGGTAGAGACAGAGCAGTTGTTCTGCTGGGGAAAGATTGGGAACTGTCCAGGGAAGGCCAGTTGTGCTGATTCGGAATGGGAGGAGGCAGACAGACAGCTCCCGGAGAGGCGAGGTCAGGAAGGCAGGCTTCACCTGATAATTCTACAAAACATCTTGGCCTCCTCTCTGAGAGGCCAGTCCTAGGGAATGGTCTGCCCCTTTGAGATAAGTCTGTTCCCACAAAATGTCAGGGCTATTTATTCACAGTGAAGGTGACATCTCCTTCTAGTAATTAACAGGAGGGCGGATATAAACTGTGATGGTGCATGCCCATATCCCAGCACTCAGGAGGTACTGGCAGGAGGATCAGGAGTTCAAGGGCAGCCTTGACTCTATACCAAGAAGGAGATATGGAGCTTATCTAAAATACTTCCAAATTTTCCACCTAAAAAAATATTCCAAAGTGACAATAACCAAAAATAATACAAAGCAAACAAACAGAAAACAGAGTAAGGGCTAAGGAGATGACTCAGGAAATAAGAATATCTGTGATGCAGGTGTAAAGACTTGAGTTCAAATCCCATCACCTGCATGAAAAGTTAAAGAAACACTGTGGAGGACCAGCGCCGTGCCCCTTAAACCAGGGGAGGCGAGAGTTATTGCCCATCACATAAACCTCAATGAACTCAGCAGCCTGAGGTGGGCATTCGCTGTGGATAAAAATCTGTCTCCCTGCCAGCTTAAATTGCTTCTTAAAAAGCTAATGTATAATTTAGACCATAATTTGAGAATGAACCACTCCTGGTCCATGGCGGCCATTCTCCTGCCGTGGGCAAAGGGGCCCTGGAGGAACTGCCTGAGTGAAATCATTCCTCTAGAACTGACTGGAGGGACTTGCATATCTGGGCACAGTGAGAGCAGGGGCTGTCTTTTAAAAAGCAGACACAGAGGGTGTGAGCCGGGCTTGGGGGAGGCTGAGAGGGTTTCCCTGATGAGTTCTGCTTCCTAGCTCCCCCCTGGGAGAGCCTACTTTTAATTCTTTTATTTTTTAAAATTATTTTAATTTTACATTTATGTTATATTCATGATTACTTTGACGTCGTGCATGTATGCGCGCCACACATGTGCTGGGTTCCCCGGAGTTACAGATGGTTGTAGGCCACAGTGTGGGTTCAGGGACTGAACCCAGCTCCTCTGGAAGAACAGCAGGTGCTCTTAAGCACTGAGCCATCTCTCCACCCCTGTGAGAACCCAGGTCTGTAGGGAACATTGTGACAAGGTGACGTTCCTGCTTCTGAGCAGCTCTTGAGGTAGGACAGAGACGAGAGTGTCCCCTGGAGGGAGTCTCTTGCCAGCCGGATCAGTTCCTGGTCTCACTGCTGTGACAAAACAATGCCTGACAGAGGAACCTCAGGGAGAGGAGTCTGTTGTGACTCACAGTCCAAGGGCTTGCTCATCATGGGTGGGGGTGGGGGAGGAGGGATGGGGAGGTGGGGAGGGGGGAGGTAACAGGCCTGGGAGGCAGCCAGGGTCACATCACATCCACAGCTGGGAAGCAGAGAGTGACAAACACTGGTGCTCGGCTTGCTTTCCATCTTAAGTTGTGTCCACTCCATGAGGTAGTACTGTCCACATTCAAGGTGGACCGTCCCTGCTCTGGAAAACCTCACTGGGAACATCTTCCCGGACACACCTAGAGGTGTGATTCCACGGTGATTGCAAATCCACCCAAGGTGACTGTGAAGATTAACCCTCATAGCAGGGAATCTGAAAGTCCTGGGAGTGGGTCTTATTGGGAGCAATTTGGGCACTGTCACCCCAGGGTTACCATGGAGGGGTTCTGTCCCCCTCAAGTTCTTGATCCCCTGAAACCTTCAGACGTGTCCCAGGCTTAGAAATGGGATTTCAATGGGCAGTGGTGGCACACACCTTTAATCCCAGAACTTGGGAGGCAGAGGCAGACAGATTTCTGAGTTCCAGGACAGCCTGGTCTACAGAGTGAGTTCCAGGACAGCCAGGGCTACACAGAGAAACTCTTATAGAAACAAACAAAAAGAATAAGAAACCAAAAAGAAAGAAATGGGATCTCTGCAAATGAGTTTAGTTAAGGTAAGATGAAGCTGGACTACGATTAGCCCTGGATGCAACATCTGGTGTCCTAAGAAGCAGGCAGAACAGACAGAAAAGCCAGGTGACAGCCAGGACACACAGAAAGGCCAGGTGACAGTACAGGCAGACAGGAGTGATGCACCCACAGGCCAAAAAGTTACAAGGTTCCCAGGAGCCACCAAAAGGCCTGGGACGCCATCTCAACCCCAGAGCTTTCAAGAGGACCCACCTCCACTGACACTTTTGTTTCTGACTTCTGGTATCCATACCTGTGATCAGCAAGACAATCACTTTTCTTTTTAAGCAAACTTGTTTGTAGTTATTTGTGATTCCAGTCCTGGAAAATGAATACAGGCTCCAGGCCCTGTGGAGCCAACTCCCAGAGGGCTGAGCTGCCCGGATTCGGGTATAATTGGGCCACACTGTTCTGGATAAGCAAAACTGGACACTAGTATGATCCCCCCCCCCCGTGTCTAACTTTCATCTTTTCCTTTGACAGCGCTGGGGACCTAGGGGGGGGCTGTCATCAGCCACATTGTGCAGATGGAGGTATACAGGCCTGTGGGGCTGGGACCCAGGTCTGTCATTTCATGATGTGCTTGCCAACACATAGGAGATGACAGGGGCCATGGAAGTTCTCAGAGTTCCCAGGACTCAGAGCACAAAGGTGGGCAGCAGGGGTTTCCTCTGCGTCCTTGTCAGCATCCCTACCTCTCCCCGCATGTGCATGGCTGAGCAGGCTCCCTCACCTTTGGCCACCATGTGGGGCTCCTCAGAGGCAGGCAATCTCCTCACTGTTATCCCATGGCCCCTGGCTTTGGCCTGGTGTGTGTGGGGTTGGCACACATATCTGCCTGTAGGGTAAGGATAGCAGCCGGCAGACTGTAGCTGGCGGGGAACTCTTGGCTGGTTACTCCTGATGCTCATAGCGTGTGTACTCATATACACATGGCTAATCATAAAAGGAGCTAAAGTTTATTGTCTGGACCGTTTCGGGTACACGAGGACAAAAAACAATGTCTGAATTCCAACAGTGAAAGATTTACCGGCTTTTGTCAGCGCAGATAGAGGGGTTGGCTGGAATTATTGCAGCGGGGAAGAATTGTGTTTTAGGATCTGCCCCAGGTATTAATTTGTGGCAGGCTTATCCTGTCAGGAACACACAAGGCTCGTGGCGGAGAGAAGTAATACTTTAAAGGACCTTCCCGCCAATTGGAAGGAGCTGGGTGTCGGAGCTTGGGAGACAGCAGATCCCCTGAGCAAGGTTTTCCAATAAGCTCCAGCTGAAAAGCACGTGACTGCCGTGAGATGGCTTCCGAGACTCTTGAACCAGATCTGTGCCTGTCTATGTACCAGCTCATGGACTGACCTCAGTCCGGAAGTCCCGAGTAACTCTGATTACTCACAAGATTCTGGCAAGCCGCAGGGTGCTGGGGGTTGACTCTGTTCCTGAGTCCTGCAGATCAGATGGTACAGGGAGTGAGGGGTTCATGGGTACACTGGGAAGAAGGAGACTAAAGACGGCCTGGGAAGACTCTATGACCTCTGTCGTCCTCCCGGTTCTAGCTTTCTGGGTATCAGAGATGCCCGCCACATCCTGATTTTGCTGCATGCCAAATTTGTATTTTTGAGGCTACTGCTGCTACTGCTGCTGCTGCTGCTGCAACAAAAATGCTTAACAAAAGCAATTTGTGGACAGATGGGTTTAATTAAGTTCATAGTTCCAGGGTATAGTCCATCACGGTAGGAAGGCACGACTGCAGGGGCATGAAGCGGCTGGTCGCTCCTCAGTCAGGAAGCGAGAAGATGGAGGCTGGTCTCAGCCGACTATCCCCTTTTTATTCAGTGCAGGGCTTCATTTCGTGGAATGGCGCCACGCCACTCACGTTTAGGGTGGTGGGTCTTTCCACTTCAATTAAACCAGTCTAGACAGTCTCTCAGAGACATGTCCCTTGGGTGATTATAGACCCTGTCGAGTTGATAATCAATATTAACCTTCACAACAACCAAAGCAAAAAATAACTGGTTCTGAAATGTATGCTACTTACACCTTCCTTGTTCCCTGTTTTGAGTTTGCACGTCACTAAGACCCTCAAGGCCTCATTGTGTTGGCTAGGCCACTGCCTTATTCGTCCTCTTCTTCTAAGCGAGAGCTTTTGGAAGATGAAATACATAGGTGTCAATGGAGCTGGGTGGAGAAGAGATCAGATAAGAAGTCCAGAGTCGGGTGGTGGTGGCGCACGCCTTTAATCCTAGCACTTGGGAGGCAGAGGCAGGCGGATTTCTGAGTTCGAAGCCAGCCTGGTCTACAGAGTGAGTTCCAGGACAGTCAGGGCTATACAGAGAAACCCTGTCTCGAAAAACCAAAAAAAAAAAAGAAGTCCAGAGTCCCTGGAGTCCCATGGGCCGCCAGTCCCCAGCATATCCAATCTATTTCCTGTCCCCACCACAGCCTGCAGCAGCCAGCAGAAACTAGCTGGAACAGGAGTGCAGCCTTGGTGGGGGGAACCACATGGGAAGGAAATAGTGTCAGTGGATACTGGGGACATGTATGAAGGGGGTCCTTCTAGTCCCTGCTAGGCTGGACAGGCTGCGTAGGCTGGTGGGAGATCCTAGGCGTTGAGCATCCTGGCTGATAAAGTATGTGCCATTGACTGCTCCATGGATGTTCACTGGATTTGCTCATAGGTGCTCAAGAATATACTTGGAGTCGGTCTTGTCATCCCTCTTTACCCGCAAGAGGCTCCTATCAAGGCAGAGGCATTGTGGGGAAAGAATCCAGTCTGCCCTACTGCCTGGAGCCCGCAGGAGTGCTCCCCATGGGTGAATTGGCTCCTGTCTAGCTCCCAAAGGGCTTGATGAACGGGTAATGGCATGACATGTTTCCTTGTGTCTGCCACTCAACCTGGGCCACCATGGGACGTGCCATGGAGAAGTATACTGAGTAGGTTGCTGACATCAGGTCCTCCCGGAATATCGTAGCCTGAGCAAGGCTAGGCCAGTTTCACGAATGGCAGACAGGGACTTCTGTAGATCTAAATTGCTTGTTCTCTTGATAAAAAAGCAATTGCTTCTTTCCAGCAGTCATCGTGGAGGATCTGGAGCGGTCTAACCCCGTCCCAGGCAGACCTACGGGGCCCTATCGACTGCACAAAGCCAGCTTAACACCCTCTGGGGCAGTCAGGTCACTTGCTCCAAAGTGGGTCCTTAGGAGTACATGCTATGTCCCCTTTCCCCCCGATGGCTACCTAGGAGAGGAAGGAGGAGCCTTGACAGAGATAGAAAAGACATATCTCCTCCTTTGAGTTTCTTCTGGGTCAAAAGGACAGCTCTGGCCTGGGTATGGAGGAACTGATGATGTATCTCCCACTGGGCAGGACCTGGGTATGGAGGAGTTGGTGATGTATCTCCTACTGGGCAGGGCCTGGATACAGAGAAGCTAGTGATGTATTTTTCATGGGGCAGAGCCATAAACAGTAGCTGTAAAAGGCACAGAGGGTACTGGTATCCTCCTGACCAAGAGTAATTTAAAAGTGAAGGCACAATTTTCTCCCATTGATCAGCCAGAGGCATGCTTTCAGCCTGAGGTGGGAAAAAAAAGGAATTTCTTTCAGGTCTCCACACTGTGGATTCAAGACTGCACCCAGCTGTCATTGGAGCCTCTGCAGGAAGCTCACCTGTGGTGCCTGAGCCAAGCTGGAGGCAGAGTCAGCCACCACAAAGACACTAATGAATGTAAGGCAGAGACAGCACCTAGAGTCCTCATGTTGAAGCTGGGCAGACGAATCTCTTGGATGAATTTATGTAGGTGGATCCAAGGCTCATTCACCTCAACAGATCATAGAAAGAGACTCCAAAACTCTTTTTTTGTTGCTGAAACCAGATGAATCTCATGTATTTTAGACTGGCCTCAAATTCAACATGGAGCTGAGAGGAACTTTGAATTTCTTACCCTCCATCCTTCTTTCTTAAGTACTGGGATTTCAGGCATTTGTTACCACCCTGGGAATCGAACCAGGGCCTTCATGTGCTAAGCAAGAACTTTGCCAACTGAACTACATTTCTGGCCCTCATTTTGTTTGGGTAGGGGTGGGAATTGAACCCAGGGCCTTGCTCGTGCTAGGCAAGTGCTCTACTGTCGAGTCATACCCTACCCTCTCAAAATGCTCAGGCTTATTGCCCATAAAAGCTAGCACAATATAGCCACTGTGATCGCATTTGCAGTGTGCTCTGCTGGAAGGGCCCACAAGAGCCTGTGACCCTGTTCTCCAGAGACTGTGGACTCAGGAGCTGCATAGAGACTCCATGTTGTTATGGCAATGCCAGGAGGCCCTCACCTTGTCCTGCTGTGGGTCAGGGTGAGAATTCACAGATGTGTACAGGCTTAGATGACAGAGAGGACAGTTACCCAGCAAGGTGACTTCCAGATGGAGGAAGACATGCACAGAGGACCTGGAGTACAGAATGAGATGCAGAAATCATGAGGGCGCCATAGAGGATGTTGAGGAAGGGTCTGGTCTGATTCACAGGGAAAATGGGAAGGACCCTGTTCCATATAGCTACTTCCTTTTCACCTCCAATCTACGCCTCCTTCCGTGGCCTCAATGGGGTTCCTAAACTCCATTCTGCTAATGGCTGCCTGGCTTTCTGCAAGCTTGCCTCCTCAGTTTACCCTAGGCAGGGTTGTGGGTTCTCTTCCTCCTGAGTCCTTGGGTGAGGGAAGAATCCATACCTTTGTCCACAGGGGAGCCCCAGTTCTTGCTTGCTGTTTGAATGGATGGATGGATGGATGGATGAATGAGTGAATGAATGAATGAATGAATGAATGTTACAGCTTTGGTCCTATGTGTGTATTCCCAGAAATCTTAGGCAAGCACATCTCTCTCTGTTCTGAGCCCAGAGCAATTTAGTTTGGTGTCTGCTTGAAGCAGCTGCCCCACATGTTTGGATGGATGGATGGATGGATGGATGGATGGATGGATGGATGGATGGATGAGTGAGAGTGAGTGAATGAATGAATGAATATTACAGCCTTGGTCCTATGTGTGTACTCTCAGAAGTCCTAGGCAAGCAAATCTCTCTCTGTTCTGAGTCCAGAGCGGTCTAGTTCGCTGTCTGCTTGAAGCAACTGCCCTATAGCCACCCTCCCTACCCAGCACCCTGTAGCTCGGTGGCCTCATCCTCCACCTCTGTGAATGCTAATGGCCTGATATTTGCTTTCCCCTGCCCTTCATTCTAGCCTTTCCCCTCATCAAATCTGCACTGCAACAAATTATCTGCTTCCGCGTGACCTCCTTTTCCTGTCTGAAGTCATCACGTCCTAAACTGCTTCTCCTGGGCCATGACCCCCTCCTTCCCTCAGTGCCCCAACTCAGAGCCCAACAGACCCCAGCCCTCTTCTGAATGGCCCCCTGCCCTCGTCAGGTGCTTACGGTCCCCAGTCTTGTCATTAGAGTACTCTTCATCTCCCTGGGAAGTCACCACCACCATCCGCCATCACAATTAACTTCTTAAAAGGCTTTCTGTTTATAAAGCAGCATAAATACAGGTCCTGCCCCAGGACATCCCTTTAATGCACAATTATTCTGGTGTGGTGACAGAGACACTTGTGTCACAGTAGGACCTAGAGAAAGTTCCATTTTGTTGGCAATGAGATTTCAGAGCTTCCTATGGGGCCCAGCTGTTGGCTAATGGCACAGACAGGAGTGGATTGCCCGGGACTGGAGACACCCAAGCATCAGGTGGCCTGGGAGACCCTTCCAGAGTCAATGGGAGAAATAATGGGAATCACTGTGGAAAGAAATGGCAGATTGAGAATCTTTCAGAGGTAGAGGAGAAGGCAGTCTGGCCCCAGAACGGGTTTGGTGGGAATGGCTGGAGGGCCTTAGGACAGCTTGTGCATGGAGGCAGAGGGATGAGGCAGATCTGGTTCTGCTGGGATGTGGGAAGGGTCTGTGATTCCCACATTTGGCTTGTGCTCAGCTAGAAGGGCCAGAGAGAGAGAGAGAGAGAGAGAGAGAGAGAGAGAGAGAGAGAGAGAGAGAGAGAGAGAGAGCTTGTGGCCCAGTTCTTCAGAGGCTATGGACTCAGGGGCTGCATAGAGATTCCATGGTGTTATGACAATGCCAGGAGGCCCTCACCTTGTCCTGCTGTGGGTCAGGGTGAGAATTCACAGATGTGGTGGGTGGTCAGGGGCTCCCTGGGGCCTGAGTCAGCTTGCTTCTGTCTGTTTCTCAGGGATGCCCCTTCAACTCCTGTGTGCTTTTCTTTACATTCTAGGAGAGCACCTGGGAGAGGCCCTGACACAGTGCCTGACTCATTTTCAGTGTGTGTGTGTGTGTGTCTAATTTTATTTTTGAGATAGGGTCCCATGTAGCCCAGGATGGCCTCAGACTCACTACGCAGCTGGAGATGACCTTGAACATTCTAATCCATTCTGATCATCCTGCCTCTGCTTCCCCAGGCTGGGATTACAGGTGTGCTGGCTACGCCGTGCCTGGTTAAAGGTGATCCTACCTGCTAGACAAAAAGTAGCCTACCAACTGTCCTTGACTGAGTGTAATTTTTTTCTGACTAAATAAACTTAAACAGATTGCTTACATGCTGTGTAGGCAGATTGGATTTTTTAAAGACAATCTTCATATCTCCAAGGATATTTCTCTCTCTCTCTCTCTCTCTCTCTCTCCTTCCCTCCTTCCCTCCCTCTCTGGAGATATCTTAGGAACTCAGCAACCATGCTGTTTGGAGTTTCAGATCAACACACTCAGACCACTCCCTGTAGGTGTTCCAGCTGAGGGCCTACTGCTGTGTCTGTTGATAACAGGTAGCCATCAACAAACAGGGGTGTGAAAACGTCCCTAGATGACTCCAGCCTTGAACTGTTAAGTCACCTACAGCCTTCTAGTCTTCTGAGCCAAAGCCCTGAATGTCCAAGAACAGAGATGTATTCCCACTGTAGCTGATCAGAATTCCTGACCCACTGACCGACCCTGTGAGATGGCCCTATAGGAAGTCTTGTTCTAATCCACTGAGTTTGGGGCCCCGACTTGTTACCCAGTCATGGTAACATAGTCAGCATCCACTCGGAGTCCTCAATGCCCTGCTAGCATCTCTGGTTTACTCACATGCTTCTGGCCAGAGTGCAGTCTCCCTGCCCTCCCGTCAGTAGTTGCCAGGGTAACAGGGTCTCCTGGCACAGGGGGTGGGAGCTGACTTTCATGGAAGTTCCCCGGGCAGCTTTTCTTGGAAGAGACAATTGGGTTTCAAGGCGCGATCACTATGAAGGGGCTGGCAGTTCTGCCTTCAAGGTTTTATTTCGATACCAGTTTTCTAACGTCAGACCCAGCTTCAACTTTCCCCTCACACAGAAGAGCAGACAGGCCAACGTGAGAAATTCTGCCTCTCTTTGGTGTAGGTTGTATTGGTTGCCCTGATTTTCAATGGATGCTCAGACTTTGACCATAGGGGTCTAGCCTGTGGTGTGAAGAACAGGGAGGAGGCCTGAGACTCCATGGGAGAAGGGGTCTCTCTTTCCTCCTACCACTTATAGAATACTAATGACACGCTAGGTCCCAGATCTAAGTAATTAACGATGTTCTGAACACATCGGTTTTCTGTACTATTTTCGTGTCTCCACTGAGGGTTATCTGAGGGTAATCAATCTAAATCATTATTCAGATTCTGTCTAATCATTTCTTTTTAGACCAGCATCGATAACAACAGCTGTCTCTAATATATCCAAGAAGTGATCATTTTCCAGGGAAAGGACCTGTTCGTAGATGCTGATCTTTCAAGAGGACCCGGCATCCCCAGAGCCAGAGCATCTGGTCTAACCATTGCTTCAGTTTCCCCACCTGGAAAATTTCCACAGAGAATTCCCAAACACAGGTTTGTCAAAGAAACTTGGGATTGGAGAGCCGGCTCAGATGAGTACTTGCCGCTTAATTATAAAGAACAGAGTTCGAATCCCAGCACCCACATCAGGCGGTAACCAAACACCTATAACTCCAGCTGTGAGGAATCCAGGTCCTTCTGCCTCCATGAGAATCTGTGAGCACACGCTCATGCAGACACAGACACACAGGTACACACACGTAACCACCTGCACACACATATACTAATAAAACAAATCTCTACAAATATTAATAATTTATAAGCAGAAACAAATCTTAGGCTCTCTACCAAAGCATGGGACTTAGCGTCTATCCCTCTGAGCCAGTTCTCGGAACATACTTCTTTGATCCTTACTTGGCCAGACCCTATCACCCCCTTGGGCTTCAGTTCCCACCTTCCTCCAGCTGCTTCTCTAAAGCCAGGTAAAACAGCTCCCAGTGAATGGCTAGAGAGGAGGAGGGACTCAGTAGTCCCAGGTACAGGAGATGTATCTCCATGTGCCGCCCGATTGTAGATGCTCTTGAGAGTAGTGACCACCCTCCTGCTTCTCTACTGTTCCCGGCATTCTTCTTCCCCAGGCTCACGGTGTGTGCCCAATAAATGCTTGTTGAACAAATGAGTTAGGCTAAGGGCAACACTTCCCAAGCCCTGACAGCCTGGTGGTGAGAGCAGGTCTTCCTACAGGATGACGCCCACTGGAGTTGCTAGGACCACGAGTGACGCTAAGCAGCTAGGAATGAGAAATGTCCTCGTGCGAAGGCACGTTAGACCTCACCACCGTCTACTGAAGTGTGATGGATGGAGGCCCTGTTCACTTCAGGGGCAGCCAGGGCTCTAGAAACAGAAAAGATGACACCAGGGCCGGGTTGAGTGCAACTTGAGAATTCAAGGGAGTTCAAACATCAGCTTCACTGATGTCATTTAGGGCACCCGGGACACCAGGGACTTGGCATGCACCCCGCCCAGACTCTATGGCATCTTGTCCTTCCGTTGCTTGTCTCTTGTCAGCCATGCAGCCATCCTGTTCTTTCATCCCTTCATCCGCGAACCCTCTTTGGGGCAGATGGATGGGAGACTCAAGTTATCCTTATCCTGGTCCAGTTTGGCGGCTTCTCTAATCTCTCCTGGTCCAATCGGGAAGTTCATCTATCTCTCCGCCCCTCCCTCAGACCTTTCTTTCCTTTACTGAGGAGATGCGGCACTCTGAAGAGGAGCATGGAGCACTGGGGTCAGGGGTAGGGGGCGCTATGCCGCCATCTGCAGCTTCCAGCAGAAGGACAGTCGCAACTGGCTTTTCAGCCAACAAGGAAGGAAAACATGGCCATACTGTGGAGTATCAGAAGAGGTACATTTTCTAAGGAATGTCTCTCAGATGAGCTGGCTGCCCTGGGCTTTTGGGATTCTCAGAAGCTGGGCAGAGCCCTTGGTCTCATCTTGGGGAAACCCCGCGGCAGTCTGTTTCAAGAAGTGAACATCTCTACCTCCCGTCCCCCATTAGCTTCCACCTCCATAAGCTCCGTAAGTAAAACCCCAGGCCATAATTGGGTGTGGAAGGGAGAAGTGAGAGTGGGTATTACACTGCGAAACCCCTAACTGCTTGGCCTGGCAAATGAATTAACTTGTTAAACAAAATGCATACATCTGCATACATTTGAATACATGAATAGGAGCCGCTCAGACCCTGCCCAGGACTAAGTTCTCCAGGGAGGCAGAAGGGAGGAAGATCCTAGGAAAAAGGAGGTTTGGATGGGACTCTCACTGTACTTTAAAGAGCCCATGCTTTTGCATGCCATATTTATAGATTAAACAGAAAACGCATCTCCCTGCTGCATTAAAAACTACCCATCAAGGCTGAGGACTCCAAGGAGCAGTAAAATCAATCTCATTGCATAAAGACAACAGCGAGCAATTGGCATGACATTTTAAGTAAATGCTACAGCCATTTGTAAATGTTCATTTTCCGGGAGACCCCATCTATTATATGACAGCTATTTTCTTAGCATCCCAGTGTGAATTCAGTCAGTTTACAGATAAGCCCGTTGAGGAGAATGGATATCAAGATGTAAAGTGCTATAATACGGACAATTTGTTACCGCTACGCCACATCGCTCCGTCATTATGTATCTGCCTCTTACAGGGGTTAGAAGCCACTTGGCTTTTTTTTTTCTCTCTCCCAGGTTGGCATTAATAAGTGAAGAATCCAAGTAGATGGAGAAAAAGTCAGTGGGGATGAGGGCTGCAGGGCTGCAAGGTGGGCTGCAGTTGGCTGACTCGAGGCAAAGGGACCAGCCTTTGGTACAGACCTCCCTGGCAGTGACTTGTCCTTGTCTGATGCTCTTACCCCAAAGGAGCCCCTTTGGAGAAAGACAGTTCTAACCAAGAGCAACAGCGAAAGGGAGTGACTGTTCACTAGAGATGACGAGGTCCCTTAGAGGCCAGGCACACTCCATATAAGGTTGACCGCTACAGTTCTCAGGTGACCATGGAAAGATAGGCCTGTGGACATGAACCTGGATGGGACCTCCTTCCTTAGTTCTCATCACCAGCACTCTGTACCTCTTGGCAGAGCAAAGGGGTTAGACAGGGACTGAGAAATAGCAGAGTCGCCATGGGGAAACTTCCCAAGTTGAAATATGGCCAGAGAGAAACTGAGGGTCCTCTCGTCTCATAAGTCACCGTTAACTCCGACAACCTAGACGTTTCCAAGGAGGAAATAAATGACCCCCTTGGTGAACCTGGAGTACCGCTGAAGAAGTGCCAGGTGTGTTGGGTGACAGATTGCAGTGGGCTCCCCGGGGTGGGGTGTCTTGATCGGGAGGGACTCGGTCCTCACGTGGTGAGAAAACCAAATGCCTGGGCCGAAAGTTGAGTGCAGATTCAAAAGGATGGTAGGACTGCCGTCATTTAGGGTACAAACCTCGGGGTACCAGGGTTCCAGCAAGCAGCCCCATCCCTGACTATATTGGATCATGTGCTTCCAGCTATTTCTCTATTGTCAGTCAATCAGCCAGTCAGTCAGTCATCCATCCATCCATCCATCCATCCATCCATCCATCCATCCATCTATCCAACTATCCGTCCATCTGTCCATCTCTCCTTCTGGAGAACACATGGAAGCAGTCCTGACCATAGGCATGAAGCTGATCTTTTAGCCAGCTAACCCTCCTGTGGCATTAGCTCTCCTCATTTCTGGCACAGAGTAGGGCATACATAGTTGGGTGCACAAATTACTGACTGGCTGAATGATTGCATGTTTGCAGCCGCTCTTCAGTGATCAAAGCCACGGTAGAGTCTCCTTTAGAGCAGGGGGAATCTCTGCCACTTGACCATCATTGGTCTGGACACATTTTCTCAACAGGCAAACCCCACTCTCCTGAGCTGAAATCTCAGATCTGGTCTGAGGGAGCCGGGAATCCTGAGGAAGTAGCTTCGGTCATTTGTGGAATGAGGTTCTGTGTGACCTGTGAGAGCCTGTGACCTCAACAAAGATAAGGAGACATTGCCAGAACTTAGGGGAGTCCATGTCTTCATGATGAGACAGGAAATATAGTTCAAGAATTTTGCATGTTCCTCCACGTCATCCCTGTTGCCCTGACTATGGAACCTGCCTATTTCATCCTTGGGACCAGGGGTGACACTGTGGCTGCTACTCACCTGGAAACCAGTTCCTTATACGAAATGTCACCCTGATCTGAGGCCAGGCTTCCAGGAGTAACTCCAAACTGTCCTTTCTTTGGTTGGGTTAATTTTCCACCCCTTTGGCATGTAGGGGCCAAAGTGTAATCTTATACTTTGAAGGGTGTAGTATGTAATGCCACTCTATAGACTCATGATATGAATTCTTGGTCCCAGATGATGGTCCTGTTCTAGAAGGTTTTAGAAACTGAGGAGGTGGGGACCAAGCTGAAGACAGGTAGGTCTTTGGGGGTAGAAATTTGGGGTATATGTTATCTTTGGCCACTTCCTGTCTCATTCTAGGCTTCCTGACTGCCCCCTCCCTCACATCCTTACTGCTATGAGCTCCTTTCCTAGCATATGGGACCAAATGAACTATGGACTGAACCCTCTGATACCTCGAGACAGAATAGATCTCCCTTCCTAAGTCGTTTCTGTCAGGTGTTCATTGATATCAACAGAAAGTAACTAACCCAAAGGAGGAAGGTTTTGAAGCAAGATCTGAGAAGTTTCAATCTATCCATCCATGGCTGCCTTTGCTGTGGGCCATAGAGGAAACTGGAAGAACTTTGGGAAAGAATGTGGAGAGGGAAAGCAGCTCACCTCATGGAAGCAGGCAGAGGAAGAATGCAGGGCAAAGACAACAGCCCAAGACCCACTTCCTCCTGTCAGGCCCCAAATTCCGAGACTTCAGCTCCCCAGTTCTCGATAGCACATCCGTATTGTAAGATCCAGCCTCTAAGTAAGACTGCCACTATTTTTATGATATCCGCCATGCTTTATGAGATCTGGCATGCCCGCCTACTCATGAGAGTCTGAGGACCTGGACCGTTTACTTTGTCTCCTAGAAGGAGGGGTTGAGGAGGGCCATTAAACACTCACCTAAGTACTCAGCCACCCTTCCCAACCAATCGTATGTTCTAAATGAATGTGCCTCTTGAGGGAGCAAGAATTTATGGGTTGAAGAAGACTAGTGTAGGGGACTTCATCTTTAAGGATTTGGGGGAATCATGATCCATGCTTGATGCAGACCTCCCAGCACAGCTGCTTTGGGGTCACCCATGCTCCTGTCAGTGACCCCTTTACCCTAATCCCAATAATCTCATTGACTCCCCAGGGTGGGCCGTAATGGATTTGTACTTTGGTTGTCATTGGGACCTTAAGAAATGTTGTTCCCATCTCCCCCAGGAAAAGAATTCTTGCAACAATCCAGTTATAAATCCAAGTGTGGTTTAATTCATTGACAAAGTCACAGTTCTCAGGTCCAACCAGTTCCCAATGTTCCATCTTTGAACATTGCATTGTGGACAAAACCTCTAACAGCTATGCCTTGGAGTGGGGGGGTCATTTCGTATCAGATCCCCACACTAACTTTACTGGGTTCCACCTCACAGAAGAACAGGATGGATAACCTGAACTTCAGAAAACTGGCCAAGGAATGTGAAGGCCTAGGAGCATGCTCCTAGAGGCCGTGGATCCATGGAGTTATTCTAAAATAACTTCCCAAGTGCTTTTCAGGCTGACTTACTCAAGGGAGGATGTGTTTCTGTGAAAGGCCATAGACACAGCACACGTAGTGACCAAGACACCCAACCTGGTCCCCAGCAGAAAGGACAGAGCCCCGTGGAAGCAGAGGAATGATATAAAGAAACACCACATTGTTGGGTCCATGAAGGGTTACATGTGGGCTGTCCTGAGCTGAGGAACATTTGGAGTTGATAAAGAAGTGTGTAGGTATGAAAATCAGTTCTTCTAAGATAAATAAATGAGCAACCCCCTGCTGAGGTGCCGCTGAGAGTGCTTAGCTTAATCAAGCAGTGTCATCCTGAGGTAATTTAGAGACTCCATTCATCATAGGCTCTCATCCCCTGTGTCACTGTTAACAGCCAGGCAGGAAGTGACAAAGAGAACTTCCAGGCACTTCCTCCACTCAAGCGGTTCTTTTGTCTTTGTGTGGAGGCAGAAGTGACAATGTGGAGAGCTGTCAGCAGGGTGGCCCTGGAAGAGGCCGGACAGTAGACATGCCCTGGTTAGCCCCAGTCAGCATTTCATGAGGCAGGGAGCAGAGCCAGAACACACTCTTCAGGTCCTTGAAAGCCAGGAGTTCTCACTTTTACAATATACCTGGGGGTGGGGGACCAACATGTCTCAGCAAACCTGGGCGCAAGAGAATAGGGACCATTTGGCATATTGTTCCAGAAAGAGGTGAGTTTTGACAACTGTTTGATTCACCGCAGAAACTGAAATCGGGATGGTGTGGTGTCAAACATGGCTAATTACAGCGTTTGGTTGGTGGAGGCAGGAGAATCTGGAGTTCAAACTCACTCTTGGCTACTTAGAGAGTTTGAGGCCATCCCCAGGTTACATGAGACACAGTCTTAAGGATATGAAGAGAAAAGAGAAGGGAAGGGAGAGGAGGGGAGGGGAGAAGAGGAGGGGAAGGGAGGAGAGAGAAGGGGAGAAGAGAAAGAAGAGAAGAGAAAGAAGAGAAGAGAAGAGAAGAGAAGAGAAGAGAAGAGAAGAGAAGAGAAGAGAAGAGAAGAATAAATCAGAATAGTAATTGTCAGGACTGGGGAGGTGGGGCGATGGGCGATGTCACTCAAGATTAAGAAGTTCCAGGTAGACAGGATGGGTAAGTTCTAAAGAGCTACATATACACAGCGACCAAAATTAATGATAGTAGTTAGCAGACTTGGAAATCACCAAGAGTCCATCTAAATGCCTGACACGATGCCTCTATGGCTTCGTCAACTCACTTAATAATCATACAACCTATATCAAACATATTACCGCATAATGTAACTATATACAATTTTCAGGTATCAATTCATAGCTTAATGATGTGAAGCAAACACTGGAACTGTCGAGCCTGGATTCCAGCCCTTGCTCCATCCGGTAGGAGCCACGCAGCCACGGAGAAGTCGCCCACATCTCTGGCCCTCTCTGCTGGCTTTTCATTTTCCTCATCGAGGAGTCAATGACATCACTGGGCCTGGGACAGAATAGATGTCTAAAAAGTAATGACAGGAAAGTGGGGTGACTTGTGGGAGGGGGTGAGTGTGGTTGGGGGAGGCGAAGTCCAAAAAAATCCCAGGCTCTCCACTCTCCTGGCGCGGTTTCCGTAGCAACTGAGTCCAACCTGTCAATGAGTGCACTAGTTTTTATGACATCCCATAGTATATAAAATTATCTGAAGGCCATCACAAAATAATCAAATCATATGCTCTGCTGTGCTCTCTCTTGGTGGGATGTCATAAAGATTTGACAACATGACAAGATGTCAGTTTGGCTCCTACGAAGGCAGCCATCCCAAGTTCAGCCCCGTAGAGAGAGAGAGTTCTGCCTTTGACTCTGACATGGGAAAAGTTCCAGTCCGATTCAATTGTTTATGTCTTTCTAATTAACCCCCAGATACTCACCTCCAGTGGCCCTGGATCCTTTATCTCTCCAAGTCCCCTTCCTTCGCCATCGTCCGTAGCTCCAGTTACAGAGAGCTCCCTCTTTCAAAAGCTCCCCTGTCCCTGCCCAGCCGCCTTGCACACTGGTACAGTCCTAGAAGCTGCACCCAGAGTAAGTGAAGTCAGCTCTCCCACTCAGGATTGCGATGAACTTGAGCTGTAATTATCTGACCCTGGAAGATTCACAGCACACTCCTCCTGCCTTTTGGTGTGTGTGTGTGTGTGTATGTGTGTGTGTGTGATTTTGAAAGTCTCTTATAGCCCAGGATGGCCTCAAATTCCTTCTTTAGTCTTTCAGTTGTCCTACTTCTATCTTCTTAGGGGCATCATGCCCAGCTCTGGCCTTAAGACAACTGATGGTGTCCT
Source organism: Tokudaia tokunoshimensis (assembly GCA_036184795.1). NCBI lineage: Eukaryota > Metazoa > Chordata > Mammalia > Rodentia > Muridae > Tokudaia > Tokudaia tokunoshimensis. The sequence continues at coordinate 7,792,669 of BTHU01000010.1, forward strand.
ATGCACAGATCTTCCAAGCCAATAAGTGTGGGCAGGTCCTGGAAATGCTCCAGTCTAACAAGCGCCAGGTGTTGATGCTGCTCCAAAGCCTGGGATGTCGGCAGGTGGTATAGACAGCCTCCTGCCTCTCTACCCTGGACCACCATGAGCATAGCCACCGTGTGACAAGGAGGTGTCTCTCCATTGGGTCATCCTGTCTCCCAGGATGAAGCCTCTGCTCCAAGGTTCCCTTTCATCACAGGGTGGACCCATCCCTCTGTCCCTGCATCCGGTGGTGTGTATCTGTCTCTACACCCAGCTAGATGGAGAGAGACTAATTTTGCAAAATCTGCACAAAAAGCAGCTGGATTTATGTCCCCCCGGCAAGAGAAATGCAACCGAGTGGAAATAAAAAGCGGGATTCCCGGGTACTTCCATTACCTCTTCATGTCACTGTTGGTGACGAATGGCGGGAAGTAAGATTGCAAACGGAATCGCTTTCACTTGGCCCAGAACAAACTCTGTCTGGCGCCAGAGCCTCCTGCAAATCCCGGGTTCTCCAGAGTGTCACAGACAGCCAGTGCCACTGAGGGAGAGAGAAAGAATCTGGGGACCGCAGCCCACTGAGAGGAAAGCAGTAACCTAAAGCACCCGGGGGTGGGGAGCGACATCTGTCACCTGTAAGCAAAGGACCCTGTAGGCACAAGGGAATCCAGCTTGATTTAATGTGTCTCATTTTTCTTCCTTGTTTTAATCAGAGAGTAATAATAATAATAACAACCCCCCTTTATACGGTGTTTTTCATTGCCAGTGTATCATCGAACACTTTACAGATTTAATAATGGAGTTTCAGAAATAAATAACGGGAAAGAATAATAGGAAGGCTAAACAACATATTTATGGAACTGTATTGTTGGTTTATGGCAGCAAGCAATTGCTCAGACAGCCAACAGCAGCAGATGAAGACATGTGCAAGGGAGGCTGGGAAAGGGAAGCCTTTCAGGTATTCTGAGCTGAGCTGGGGGAGTCAGAGGCAGAGAAGACAGAGGAGAGGGGTTACTGTGGGGTGGTGAATCCTGACCGGCATGGAGGGTGCTCTCTGCTGGGACAGGACTGGAGGGCAAAGGGGGATTTCTCTATGTGAGGCAGATGCCTGGCCTGTGTTGGTTCTCCAGATGCACCCTCCCACTCCAAGGAAGGCAGGTTTGTGATATTTACTGGGGATTCAGCCATGTACTGAAAGCAATATAGAACTAGGTAAAAGAAGAAGTTGGGGGAGGAGATAATAAGCTATTTGTCACATGAGGACCTGAGTATTCCTCTAGAAGTCATGCAAAATAAGTCAGCCATGATGGGACAGGCAGGCAACCCATCCTAGTCCTGCAGAGTCGGAGACAGGTAGACTTAGGGTTCACTGGCAAGCTTAGTTTCATCAGTGAGCCCTAGGCCAGTGAGAGAACTGTCTCAAAAAACAAGATAGTCAGGGTCTGAGGAACAACCCCTGGGATTGAATTCTAGTGCACACACACACACACACACACACACGTGGGACCTTAATATCCAGGCCTTTTAATCCCACCCTGCTTTGGCCTGTAAATACAGAGTTGCCCAGTGGTCACTCTCCACAGCCACCTGCACATCATGCTTTCTGCTTCTCCTGCACAAGGAAGACTTTCTAGGAGAGCAAGATGGTGTGCCTTCACATCTGCCACTGTGGCAGACAAAGGACATGTCCTGGAATGAGTCCCTTAAAAGGAAAAGCACATTGGGTAGAGTTTCTTTTCTATGAATAGAGAAATTCATGTTCCTCACCAATGCTGATGCTGGCTGGAGGATTAGTGGGCTCAGAGGTGAAAGGAGAGCTGAGCTTGCGCTACCTGCTACTTAGAAGGCTGAGGCAAAGGAATGAATGTTCAGAACCTAGAACTACAGAGTGAACTTAAGGTCAGCCTGGCAAACTTAGTGAGAAATTGTCTTAAAGTTTACAAGTAAAAGAAGACTGGAGGGGTGACTCAGTGGATAAAGGTGCTTGCCATCAAGCCCAAGAACTTGGGGTTCCACCCTTAGAGCCTGTATGGTGAAAGGATAGAACTGACTCCAGGGATCTGTCCTCTGACCTCCATACACACGCTGGCATGTGTGTGATCCTGTCACACAAAAGTTAAAAGAAGGCTGGGACACAGTACAGAGATGATTTTTCCCAGAACGCATAAAGACCCAGGTTTAATCCCAAGTGCTAATACATACATACATGCATGCATGTACATATATATAGATGCATGCCTATATACACATGTATACATATATGCATGCACAAATATATACACATATACATATATGCATGCATTATGGTCATGTAGATTCATGCATACATACATGCATGAATGTACATATATATAGATGCATTCATACACACGTGCATGCACAAATATATACACAAATAATACATGTACACATAGATGCATGCATTATGGTCATGTAGATTCATGCATACATACATATATGTACATATATAGATGCATGCATATACACATGTATGCCCAAATATATATACACATAATATATGCATACATGCATGAATTCATGCATGCATTATGTACATGTAGATTCATGCATACATGCATGTACATATCTATGCATTCATACATGCATATATACATTTATATGTACTATATATACATGCATACATACATGCATGCATTATGTACATATAGATTCATGCATACATACATGCATGCATACATCATGTACATATAGATTCATGCATACATACATACATGCATGTGCATTTGCATATAAGAACACATCAAGCAAAAGAAAGTGAGCAGGAAAGAGGGCAGCAACCAGGCTGAGCAGTAATCGTTAGGGTCATCCCTTGTTTTGTGACATCATTCCTTTCTCCTATCAGACTGGAGTATTAACCCACAGGGACTAGAGCAGGTTGGGTTCATGTCCACTTGCAACTTGCTGGCAGTGTTCGAATGGCCTCAGATACCACATATGTTGTGCCTTCAGTAGAGGAGGAAGCTGACTTGAAGGCTGCATGGCTTGCCAAGAGACAGTGGGGAAAGTGCCCTTGAGTTAGGACTGGACCCCAGGGAGCCCCACCCCCTCTGCAGACTAAAGGTTTTAGTGGAAGCCAAGACAGCTTCAGCTGCAAAGGGCCAGAGGAGGTAGGCAGACTGCACCGCAGGCCTCTGGAAAGTACCAGTCTTAACCTGTAGGGGAAGGGCCAGGTCTACCACTCCTGGAACCTAAACACAGAAGCTACTGAACAGGCTTGTGGCTAAAGCCTAGGTCTGCTGCTGCTGACCAGTTTTTCTACATGATCCTCTGACCACTAGCTCCCTACAAGGACTGCTTCAGTCACATGCTGGCTTTGGGATCTACCGGTACCCACCAGGTGTCATCCAGGGTTGGTATGGCTCAACAAAAGCTTCTACAGAGAAGTATGTATTCCCCTCAGTAAATTCTAGAGCCACACAGGCTTGTAAACAAGTGATGCTAACCTCACCAGTGCCATGGGTAGGAATTTCAATTTATTAGTTCTCTTTATTGCCTTGTAAGAAGTGGATCAGTAACCCACAGAGCATAGGCCCATCTCCTTGGAGCATCTCTGGTGTCGGTGTCTTGCTGCCAAGCAGATGTAACTTGGTACCCAACTGGGTAGGCAGCGGGAAGAAGAGCCAAAAGCTGGGCTCTTTCTTTCCAGACTCTTATCTCTGCTCAGCTCCATGTCCTGTGTGGTCATTTTGCTGTGCTGTGTGTTCCTGTGGGCGTATGCACATATGTGTGCACATGTGAACATATCCAAGTGTGACTAGCTGAGGCTGGAGGTTGATGCCAAGCATCCTCCTCAGTTATGTTCCATTTTATTTTGAGACAAGGAGTCTCACTGACCCTGAAGCTCTCTGACTCAGTAAGGCCAGATGACCAATGAGAGTCAGGGATTTACAGATGTGAACCACCAGGTCCAGCCCTTATACGGGTGCTGGGGATCAGAACTCTGGTCTCTATGCTTGTGTGGTAGACACTTGACCTTTGAGCCACCTCCTTGACCCCATACCATGCATGCTGTTGAGTATTTACTGTCTGTCGGGCATCATGCAACACCCACCCCTTCACGGAGCATGGCTAAGCCAAACAGACACCCTGCTCGAGAGGTTCAAAACTGTGGTTTTGTAAAATGATGGGACTCCAGGGAAACTCCTGAATGACTGATATTCAAGAGCCCTTGTATCCTCCTGCAGTGTGCCAGGGCTGCCTGGTGATTGAAGACTCAGAAGTGTGGGGAAAGCAGCGGTGTGTGTGTGTGTGTGTGTGCATATGTGTGTGTGGTATGTGTATATGTGTGTGTGTATGTGTGTGTCTGTGTGTGGTATGGTGTCTGTATGTGGTGTGTATATGTGGTATGTGTGTATGTGGTGTGGTGGTCATGGTATATGTTTGTGTATATATATATGTGGTATGTGTGTCTGTGTGTGTTTCTGTGTGTTTGTGCTTGTATGTGGTGTGGTGTGTGTGGTGTGTGTATGGGGTGTTATGTGGTGTAAGTATGTGGTATGGTGGTGTGTGTGTTTGTGTTCATGTGTTTGTGTGTGTGGTGTGTATGTGGTATGTATGTGTGTGGTGTGTGTATATGGTATGGTGGTGTGTGTGTGTGTCTTTGTGTTTGTGTGTGGGGTATGTGTGTGTATGGTGTGTATATGGTGTGGTGGTATGTGTGTTTGTGTTCATGTGTTTGTTTTTGTATGTGGTGTGTGGTGTGGTGTGTGTGGTGTGTGTATGTGGTGTTATGTGGTGTAAGTATGTGGTATGGTGGTGTGTGTGTGTTTGTGTTCATGTGTTTGTATGTGGTATGTGTGTGTGTGTGTGTGTGTGTGTGTGTGTGTGTGTGTGTGTGTCCCAGGCCTCTGCTTGCTTTGGAGTTTGATGCTGCTGTGTCTGTCACCAAGATGGCATTTGTTACCATTTCCTCCCTGTCAATGTTGGCAGGTTGCAGCCCAGACCCCCTGCTGGGCTTCGTGCTTAGCATTAGTGTCAGATAAGTGATTTGCATGTTATTCTTTTAAAAAAAGGGAAAAGATGCCCTCAGCAGCACTGTCTCCACAGCCTGGCACTCCCTGCCTGCTCAGTGATAATGACAGGGACCGAGGCCTCCTGGGCTCTGGGTGGTTTGCTCCCAGAGTTTGATGAACTCTTGACACCAGCACCCTGGGGTCTTCATCCTGGAACCCCTGTGGACAGAACCTCATCTGGATCCTTCCAGAGTGGATACAAACCAAGGAGGCCTTAAGCTCTGCTCCGGAAGCAGAGACTGGAGCTAGAAGAACACAAAGAGGGGAACAGGAAGCCATGATACCAAACATCCAATGAGGCGGCAGCTGCTCCTAGTATGCAGCGGAGTCCAGCATCACTGAAGGGATAAAGCCACTGCCAGCCCAAGGGCCCTTAGGCACATGGCACTGGGAAAGGCTGCGGTCCTCTCAAGATTCACCGTTGACCTTTTCTCCTCTCAGCCAGTCCAGCTGGCAGAACTTATGTAGCCTCTGAAGTCCCCTAGATGGAGCTCTAATCTGGATGTCACCACCACTGTGGATTCATGGTGGTGAGAAGCCAGGTCTCACCTGTGACATGAGGGTATCGTTGGCATGGGCCTCACGGTACTTGAGGGAAGAGAGTTGAAGCAATTCTCAAGGGATCTGCTGAAATGAGGCCTTCTGCCTTGTCTGGACCAGTCCTCAGATGCCCAGAGCCAGAAGGAGACGCTGCCACTGGGTCAGAAGTGGAAGCCGAACTCCAACTTGAATTACAAGCTTTTGCCCACCATCCCACACTCTGCCTTGCCGCCGCCTGTTTTTACAATAGTTCTGTACAATAAAGTTTTATTGTACCTTATCTACAGTGATCACTCATTAGCATAGAGTTCATGACTGTTGCTGTGCTATAGTGGCAGTTGAGTAGTTGCAATGGGAACAATCTGGGAAACAAAGCCAAAACCATTTCCCAGGCTGGACCTGTATAGAAAAGGCTTGCAGATCTCTCAAGGGCTGCTTGGAAAACCCCAACTGGAGATTGCTTGCATGGCCAAAGTCAAGCAAGGCCTCTAGCAGCACTTCTTTCTCAAGATCTCCTGCAGGAGACCTGGATCTGCCAAGCGTGCTCCGGATTCACTTCCACAACCAATCAGCAGCTCAAATGGTCACCGTCCAGCTTACAGACCTCATCATGGTTGGAAGAGTGAGCTGACACCAGGAAGCAGAGCTGGTTGTTTCCGGCCTGTCCTAGAGAAACTGGACCCTGCCCCTGCCTAGGACAGGAGGCTGATCCAAACTCTCCGGTAGTTCTGTTTCTGGGATGAAATCGCTGACAGAGGCAACTTAGGAAAGAGGAGTGGTTATTTTAGTTTATGATTTTTGTGGTGAGAGAGGCATGACAGCTGGGGCTCTGTCCCTGGTGGGTTGCACTTACAGCATGAACTGTGGTATCTTGAAGGTTCAGGAAGAGCAAGGGAGGGTGGGAAGGGGAAGAGAGGAGAGAGGGGAGTAGGATGCGGGGAGAGATTGGGAAGGAGGAATGGAGGGGAGAGAACGAGAACGAGCCTGGGTCAGAGGTCGGCAGAGCTCTTGGTACTCGCTCACCCAGCAGTGTCCCACTTCCTCCAGCCAGGCCCTGCCTCCCAAGGTTTCCACAACCTCCCCAAACAGCTCCATTGTCTGGGGACCAGGTTTTCCATCACACCAGCTTGTGGAGAACATTCTGAATCCAAACCCCAAGAACCATCCCTTCTCGCGGTCTCTTCTTGGTCAGCATTGCCAGGATGAGGCCTTGCTGAGGCCTTGGCTGGCTATTATCACACTCTTCCCACACACACCCATGGAGTCTCCTCCATCTTCCCAGAAGGAGAGAAGACTCTGTCCCCAATACTCTTTGCTCTATATCTTGAGGCCCCACAAGGTTCTCATCAATAAACCATAGCGGCTGGGATGTCGGACCTGCCTGGACCTTGCTAAAGGCACTTGTGGCAGGTATCACTACTCACAACAATCATAATCACATGACACTTAGCACGAGACTCCTGCCTTCTGACATAGCATAGCCTTCTACCAATGGCTCCATCCCATTTCCAATAGAACAACTTTAAACAATTTGGAGATCCTTGCCTCCAGTCACCGAGTGTAAGAGTGGCAACTCAGCTCTGCTGTGTTCTAGACGTTTCCACCGCAGTCATCAACTAAAAAACGGCGTGTTTCCTTGTCTCAGAGTTAAGCCTGCATTTTTTTTTAAAGTATCAATAAACATACAGTGTCTGTGGTAAGTATAACACCGTATAAGCACAGCAGTGAACTCCCAGGGTACATTGAAACTTATACATCTGGCTGGAGGGTTTGAGTTCTCGACCGGCATCAGCCATGCTGAGTGTGGTATAGACAGAAAAAAGAGGAGATGGGTCTCAGAAGTAGCAGAGGCTGAATTGCCCATGTGTTTCTTCACTGTAATTACACAAAGGGTTATAGGAGCCGCCACTCCCTCCAACCTCAGATGCCCCCCCCCCGGACCACACACAGGGACACAAGAATGTGCTCCTAGCTTCCTGACCACGCAGGGTACCCGCCATGTATCATGCATGCAGCAAGCACGTTACCCACTGGAGAATGTTCTGGGTTGGCAGAGATGTCCTCTCTGCCGGGCCGCCCAGGTGCCACTTTATATGCATCTTTGATAAATGGCTGCACTTTTGTAGTCTAATTGGTAACAGAAACAACATTCAGAGTCTTGGAGAAGCCCTGGGCCCCAGCTCAAATGGGAGATGAAAGTGTTTCTGATGAGAGGGGAAGACGGTCATGCTAAACAAAAACACAAAGCTGATAAGAACGGAAGGCGAGGCCGCTGGGGAGTTCTCAGCAAGCGGAGAGTACCAGGGAGTAGAGGCTGGCCTTGCGTGCAAGATCAGACATCGGCAGCTGTATTTGTGGCCTGGAGGAGGGGGGGATTAGCCTTCCCTAGGGAGTCGGAATGGGGTGATTTCTGAGTGAGAAATTCTTGTGTGTGTGTGTGTGTGTGTGTGTGTGTGTGTGTGTGTGTGTATGTGTGTGTATGGGTGTGTGTGTATGTAGGTGTATGTGTGTGTGTAGTGTGTGCATACATGCATGCAGGTGCGTGCCTCCTGAGGATGTCATTCTTTATTGATATCCACTTTATTTTTTTGAGACAGTGTCTCTCACCAAACCAGGAACCTGCCAATTTGGCTAGGCCGGTGAACCCCCAGAATCCACCTATGTCTGTTCTACCCCTCTGCTCTGGGACTACAGGCATGACCCGTTGCACCTGACTTTTATGTAGGATCCTGGGGATTTGAACCCAGGCCCTTGACCTTGCACCAGCACTCTACCCACTGAGCCCTGCCCTAGCCTGCAAGTCAGCATTCTTGAGTCACTAAAGAGAGAATGATAAGATATAGTTACTAGGCAGAGGAGATGACTTGGGGGGGCGGGGATCCTGCTCATACCCCAGCCCCACTGCCCTCCAGCAGGGACCCTCACAACCATCTCATCTGCACATTCCTGAGTTATGAGATCTCCAATAGGAAGCTCATATCCAGTTCTATATTCGGGGCAGTGCTAGGATCTATGTGTCTAACAAGTCCTAGGTCACACTGATGCTGTGGGTATGTGGACCACTTTTAAGGAATTACCGAGGAGACTGAGTGGGGAGCCTACTCCCGAGAGGCTGGTCTTTGCAGTCACCTATGGGGTTAAGTCCTCCAATCTTGCTTTCTCACCTGCTGTGTGACCTCTAGCATGTGTGTGCTATTAACCTCTCTGAGACTCAGTTTCTCACTTGTCAAATGGAGATAAAAACACAGTCAGGAGATGGCAGAGAAGACCTTATTTTAGTTAAACACATTGAGCTCAGAGCTTCGAATGTGCTGACCCCATTCAGATGAGAAGACATGGATTCTATCAAGTAACTCGCGGTGTGGAGACCTGAACCTGACTAAGAGGATCAGAGCCAGGATGCAGGGAATGAGGTTCTTCAAGCAACTGCCTTAGGAGGCCATCTTGTTCTGGAAGATGATCTCCCAAGGCAGGAAGCATGCCTTCTGAGTAACTGCACTCTCAGGTCCAGGAGGGACCGAGCCCAATTGCAAATCAGAGGGAGATGGTACAGATGTGATCGCTTTATGCACATCTGTTGGAGAATGAAGCCAGGTCAAAAATAGAAGGCAACAGAAAGGGCTGGACATAGGAGGAGAGGGATTGGGGAGTGGGGTGGGGGGAGAAAAGACTTCCCACCTACCCCCCCAAACCTCTACATACATACAGATTTCCAAGAACTAATAAAAGGCCCAGGCCTATTTAATGGCACTTGACTTGGAGTAAGTGCATGTATACATGGACGTATATGCACATTACGTGTCCCTGAGCAGACTCGGTAAGCTAGCCTGAGGAACTGAACACAGGTGGAGAAGGGAGCCAGACACACCCACCTGGAAACAACAGGTCAGTGGGTTTAAACAGAGCTGTGGCCAGCCTTGGCTCTCTGAGGAGCGGGGGTTTCTCGGCTGGGCTCTGCTGACATTTTGGGAAGACGATTTGTGCTGTGGAGGCTGTCCCGAGTTATGTAGCTGTTTCGAGCATCCCCAGCCTGTACCCATGGGGTGCCAAGAGAACCCTCCCACCCTCATCGTGACAATCGGAAAATGTCTCCAGGCATTGCCAAATGTTCTTTGGGGACAAAGCTACCCTCAGTGACAGTCATTCCAGAGATCCTGTCTTGGGGCCATAATGCAAGACACTGGGTTGGGGGAGTCTGTGAATGGAGTACCCAGGCCACCAGCCCCACATCCTCTCGGCCAGCTGCAGGAAGCTCTGGCTGATAGCTCTTCCAATGCCTTTTCTAGTGTTTAGTGTTCAGTCTGTTAGCTCCTGGCTTCCTGTCCTCTCCAGGCTCTGGCTAAAGAGGGGAATTAGGTTCCAAGTACAGCAGCCCATCCCTCCCCAATCCACCCTCCCCACTCTCAAGCCTCATATCTCTATAAAGGGACCCTACTGGAGTTCCCAGGAAAAAACATCTTTGGAAAGGGCAGGGCTGGAGTTGGCGCTGGAAGTCCTGATGGAGAAGCCAGGGGGTGCGGAGGCTGAGTGGGGGAAGAGAATGTTATCACAGAAACCTGATTTCTCTACACACTCTATCAGCTCCCCATCTGCTCCTTGATTAAACGTATTGCCGCACTCCCTCCCCACGTGCCCGCTGCCAGGACGTCTCTAGAGCCCTGATTACATCTGTGGAGAGAGCCTCAAACCTCACAGATGAGCGAGCCTATCGATCAGGCTGGCAGCTGACGTGTGTTTTAAAATGTAGAGGTGGATGGGCAGTTTAACAGCCAGGCCGAAGGGTATAGAGGGCTCTTACTCTGAAAGGAAAGGCCGCCATCTTCCCCGTCACAGTCACTACAACAAGCCCAGGGTAGTGCTTAGATTTCTGTCCAATGCCCCTTTGCAACTCTGAGACCTTAGGTGACATCTCTCCCTCCCCTGACTCAGTTTCCCTTTTGTTAGCAGGAGGCTGTGACAGCCGAGTTGGTGGATACAGAGTGAGTGACCTTCAGAGTCAACAGGCTATATCCCTACCACTGACTCTCAGCCTGCCTGTCCTGTAAGCTAGCAGCCTGGATGTCTCCCTGGAGCTTGTTACAAATGCAGGCTCTCAGGCCCAGACGGGGCCAGGCCTAGACTGGTTGCATCAGGAACTACCCTTTAACAAGCTCCCCAGGTACCTCACGGACACGTTACAGCCAGCGTGCCGAGTGCGCCGACAGCTCCGTTCATTTAGCTACTTCAGAGGTGAACATGTAAAAGAAATCTCTCAAAGGGAATAACTCACCACCTTCCCTGGCCTCAGAAAACTTTTCACAGAGATTTTTCTTCCTGCCCAGGAACTTTAACCCTGAGAAGCAAGCAGCTTTGAAATCCTGGTGGTTTGAGCCTCGAGATGAAAATCCCCATTCTATCAGTCCCTTGACGAGCCTAGGGATGAAAAGGAAAAGCTCCTCCTGCCCCAAGAAAAGCCCTCTCTCAGGGGATAGGCAGATCCCTCTCTGTTCCTTGAAAAGATGCCCATCCACAGCGAGGTTTTCAAGCAGCCTGATTTCGTTGCTGGAGTTTGGCCAGTGTCCTGCAAGCCTCATCCTTCTCTTGGGGCTCTCTGTATTAGTGGCCAGTGGTGACTCTAACACATTTTCAGAAGTTTGGTGGCTTGAAGCAATGGGGGTAGTTATTCTTTCACAGGTCTAAAAGTCCAAAGACTGAACTGGAGGTGTGATCAGGGTCCCCATTCCTTTGGAGGCCCCAGAGGGAACTCATCCTTGCCTACACGAGTTTGCAGCTGCTGCACCTCTCCTCTCTGTCCAGGGTCACAGGGTCTCTGCTCCCCTGACATGTTAGAGCCCCAGTCTCCCTCACCTTTCTTTTTATGTCTTTAGGCTGCATCCCAATGATCTAGATTAAGCTCACTTCACAGTTCTTATTTAGTTACATTAAAAAATGTTTTTTCCATGGAGTCCAGGTATGAGCCACATAATCACAAGTCACAGGAACTTGTGCCTACCTTTAGAGAGTTACCTACCATAGTCTCCAGTGGAATCCTAGTATTACCGGTTGGATTGGCAGTGTCCCGCCACCACTACCACCAGATGGTGGCGCTATTGAGCGATAAGTGAATTACCAGGGTGTTTAACCTTAAGGATGGATTGATTAGATTAATCCATGGATGGGCTCACAGAAGAGCTGTGAGTGGGAAGGGGATGTAGGTCCCTGGAGGTGTGACTTTGAAGATGTAGTTTTGTGGGATTTGCTCCTCTCAGCCTTGAATGACAAGGAGTCTTCCATGCAGCCACCAAGTGTGTTTATGAACCAGATGCTTAGGAAGGGGGGAGTGACCTCCCTTCTGAAAGATGCCCTGGGCAAGTGGTGATGGCCTGCACTGAATGTTTCAGGAGAGAAGCAGCTTTGCCAGCATATACCTGACGTGGGTGGGGTGGGGATGGGGGTTGGGTGTGTGTGTTTGTGTGTGTGTGTGTGTATGTATGTGTGTGTATGTGTATGTGTATGTGGATGTGGGTGGGTGTGTATGTGTGTGTGTATGTGTGTGTATGTGGGTGTGTGGGGTGGGTGTGTATGTGTGTGTGTATGTGTGTGTGTATGTGGGTGTGTGGGGTGAGTGTGTATGTGTGTGTGTATGTGTGTGTATGTGGGTGTGTGGGGTGGGTGTGTATGTGTGTGTGTGGGGTGTGTGTGTGTGTGTTCCAGAGGAAGCAGTGTGATAGACTCCGAGCCTCAGTGTACATTATCCTGAGAGCTACGGAGTGTGAGAGATGAACCAGAGACCCCAGCATCTCCAGAGAGCAAAACTCCTCCCTCATCTCATGGCAGAGTGACAGTCTATAGGTAGCCTGCGGGTCATGGAGGCAACACAATACTTCCTTCTTTGAGAGAGCAACCTGTCTGGCTTCATGCTGAGGGCAGATCGCCCCAGTGCCTGGGCAGGGTAGATTGAATGAGGTTGGACTGAACCATCACATAGGCATCTGGTAAGATGATCTGGGCAGCAGATGATCAGGACCAGTCTACATTGGTACTCTTCTGGCCTGGTGGAAGACACTTGAGCCAACAAGTAAACTAGCAATCAGTTAGGCCAATCTCAACCTCTCTAACCCCCCAGCAGAGACAGACTCGAAGGGTAGTGGCCGCGGTCCCCTGGTGTCCTTGGGCAATGCCTACTCCAGTCCTTTAACTGGGAAGGTATCCCTATTCTTCTTAGTGCCTCAGCTTCCCATCTGCCTTCATGGGGAAGAGGAAAGGGCTCTTTCTCCCTGATCACCCAGTGGAGATTTTGTGCTAAGTAGCTCCCAAATGTTAAACTGACTAATTTCTGTGGAGATTTTTCTTTAAGCCAGCCTGACACCAGCTTTAAATCAATTTGAAATCCATTGTCTACAGAGCCACATGGAGAAGGTCCTTGGAGAATGGGTACCAATTACCCTCATCTGTCAGCAAGGACAAGGTGGCTGAGAGGGGCTGGGGCTGGGGCCGGGGCTGGGAGGAGGCGGGTTTATATGCGTGGAAGGTATTCCGAGCTCAAGGCTACTTACTACAAAAGGCTCAAAGCTAGGGGTATGTGGTTGGTTGTCTTTGGGCTATGGTGAGTGTAATGTCTACAGTGTGTGGAATATCTGGTCCCCAGTTGGTGGCGCTATTGAGAGGTACCTCTGAAGGAGGTCTTGGGTGGGAAAGCTGTTTGGAAGGGCGGTTCAGCCACGCTTTGAGTTACAGTGCTGTAATCCCAGTATTCAGAAGACTGGGGCAGGAAGGTCACGTGTTAAAGGTCATCTTTGATACATAGTGTGTTTGAGATCGGTCCGTGCTCATGAGACCCCATCTTAATTAAAAAGGGGGGGGGGTGTGGGAACTGAGGAAGATGGAAGGGAAGGGAAAGCTAAGGGACTGGCTCAGGCCCAGGAATGCTGAGATTCCCACCAAGTTCAAAGACTTTGCTTGGCCTTTATTCTCAGGTTACTCCATCCCTTAAATAGCTAAAGTTGGGAAGTAGGGAAGACCAGGGCAGGGTCTGGGAGGGGTGTCTGTTACGGTGGGTGCAGGGAAGGTCAAAGGGACTCATTAGCAGCCTTCGCAGCCTGCGTTGGAGCTCAAGATCAACGAGAGTATTTATGAATGAAATCAATCCTGCCCCCGACGCAGGGAGACAAGCCAAATTCCCCAGCTCCATCTTGCTGTCCAAATGGCCCTCTTCCCCTTCAGAATATTGCTTTGTAATAGAGCTCATCCTTGCTATCCTTCCTCCCCAAGGGAGGTTTCCAATTTATCTGCCCTAAGTGGAGGACGTGGGTGAGTTGCTAATAGGGTACCAGCCCCGCCCGCTCGGCAGACAAACTAGGCAGGGGTTAGAGGGAGGAGCTTCACGGACAGATTTTGCATGGTGGGCAGGGTTGTGAGTGACAGCCTTGAACCCACTGCCAGTCCAACAGATGGACACTCCTCTCTCATCCTGCAGCCTGGTGCAGCCATGTGACCCAGCCTATCCAGTCCCAACAGCCAATCCGCATAGCCAGAGCCTAGTCAGGTGACCAGGATTGGCCAATCGTACATTCTGGTTTTAACTTTTGTGTGTGTACATTAAGGGGCCAGCGGAGGCAATGGTCCAGCATCTGTGGCGTCGGAAGTGCCATGACCAGACAGATTCTGATGCCCAGCTTCCAGAAACCACTTGCTCTCAACTTCCCACCTGTTTCCCATCCTCCCATAGACCTTGTGTTCCAATATCCTTCCAGAACATTCCCTTAATGTGAGTCTCTGTTAATGGCAAACTGAACCCTGATAGAGTTAAGAAATCCGCCAAAATCAAGGAGAGACATAAAAGACACATACTTGTGTGGAGGGTAAGATGAAGTGACCTTCTCTTGCCTGGGGGCCGGACTGTGAGGGGAGGAGCCCCAAGGGTTTTTCCACAGCGGTGATGCCTTCTGGGTCGGTGAATGGTGGCTAGCTGACTTCCGTTGCCTTCTCACCGGATCAGATGGAAACTTTTCTACCCAGATCTTTCTGAGGTCACAACGCTGCCAGGATCTAGGAGGGAGAAGCTGTGGGCCCAGCCCGTGCCTGCAGTATTTCAGAAGGACACGGAGATGAAGACTCCCTCCTCACTCTAGAGCTGAGGCAGCAGTGGCTCTCCGAGATTGATGGAGATGCAGCGGCAGGGTGGGGCGGACTTCATGCCCGGCTATCACTGCCAGCGCGATTCACCAATGAATCCTTGTAATCCTCTCTACAGGTCGAAGGTCTTGTTTTCTGTCTTGGGGGATGGGGGAAGAATGTAAAAAGGGCATATAAGCCACTCAGGGTAATCCAGGGAGTGTGTGGCAGAATTTATACCCAAGGCAAGATTTGCAGAGCGCCGAGATTTGCAGAAAAACTTTAGCCAAGGGGAATGGGTGAGTGGGAAGCAACTTCAGAACCTTGAGTGGGTGGAACTGAACAGACTGAACCACGTGCCTAGGCCCCTAGGGCAGCCTCTTTTGCAGCCCGGAGTCCAGCTTTCTGCTGAGTTTTCCAGTGTTGTAGCTAGTGGCTCGTTGCATCTTAATTTGGCAGTGGTGGTGGTTGCATGTTTGATATTGCTACCATGTATATCTAAGCAGGAGCCCTAATAGGCTTTGCCTCTGAAGTCCAACTTGGTGGATGGCTGCTATGGGTGGCTCAGAACTGACGGATGGGAAAAGCCCTGGAAACGGTGAACTCTAAGCAGCTGATACCCAGAGGATGTGACCCTGAGGCTCAGCCCCAAGCCTGTTCTGCTTGGCCTGCATCAAGAGCACAGTGACTCTAGAAGGTCTTCAGGCCTGGGCCTGAGACCTTTGTACTGAGTTTTAGGGTAGAAAGAGGAGTCCGAGAGCATCTAGGAGCCAGGTGGGTGTGGCAGCCAGATGAGAAATGCCCCTTCTTGTTTCTTACAAGGTAGAAAAAGTGGCCTGCGGCTCTTTCATTACCCAGGGGAGACTGGAGGTTGTTGCCACGGGCCCCTGCATCCCTGGAATCCGGTTTCCATGGGCCTGATCTTGTTGCTAGATTGATGGCATGTCCACCATCCTACCATTGGGTTGGGATAGCTGCCTCTCCCCTGGCCATTATAGGACACGCCCAGACGCCACATTCTCTGCACAAAGGAGATGGATATATTACCCCAGAGGGACAAGCAGGGGAGGATGCTGCAAAGCAGACAGACCAACAGACAGAGACCGACAAACAGCAACAGCGGCAGGTGTTTCGGTGTTTTGTCTTTGTTTTCTGCTTTTTTTTTTTTTTTGTTTTTAGGTTTTTGGGGAGTGAGTTTTTAAGGAGAAAACGGGAGTGGGGGTGTGTGTGCTAGGGTGAGTTGGTAAACCCTGATTGGACATGTTTGCCAAATAATGAATTTTGATTGTTCAAAATGGATGGATTTGTCTCAGTGATTTGTCTCAGGAATGAGTCAGTGGCCAAATGAGGGAATGGACCTTGAGGGCTATCTTTAGGAATGCAATCTAACAGTTTTTAGCAAGGGAGCGGAAAAGGGGAGGAAAGGCAAAATCAGTCTGCCATGCTTGGGCCTGTTGAAGAGCCCTCAGCCTGTGTCCTAGGCCATGTGACAGTCAAACCCCTTCATCATCCCTGGAAAATGAAGAGGGGGATTTCCTCCCAGCCCCCACCTCCAATGCCTTCAAGTTTCGGAGGAATGTTGTAACTTCCTGGTCAGCAGTCCGCAGCCAGCCCAAGGATATCGCTGCTCATTGGTCACTCCGTGTGACATAGGCAGGACCCTGTCTCCCTTCTGTCATATCTCCTCACTTTGTCCAAAGCCCCCATTTCTTCTTTAGAGCAAAGCAGCCTAGCTTCTTCAGGCAATCATCCTAGCCTAGACTCACCTAGGGCTCTTCAGAGCCATCGAGACACCCAACCTTCCACTGGAATGGACCACCACCTCAGAGCTCAGCATGGTTACCTGTGGGGAGCTCTCCCCGTGACACTGTGGTGAACGGAGACTGTGAGTCTATAATCTGCCCTGGACTGACCTCCACACAGACCACATCTGAAGCTCTCTCTGCCTTTCTCAGCCACCAGGGAGTGGGAGGGGAGGAGACCTCAAAGCATTCCTCAGCTGAGTCCTGAGAACAGACCTTTGTTGCTCAAGAGGCGTCCTCTGGGTAGCATCCTGTCACTGGGCGGCAATAGCTAAGTTTGGCTGGTGTCAGCAAGGAGGTGAGTCAGAGGTCAGGAGAAAGGGGGCAGTGGGTGACAAATACTGATCATGGATGGGACAGGGAAGTTGAGGAGCCAGGGCTCCAGCAGGGCCTGGAAACCCAGGCCTATCATATCAAGCATGCCTGCTTGAGCTAACCTCAGCCAACAGCTTCACCCCAAGCCCCGTGCGGCCTACTCTACACTTCCAGTTTCTTGCCTCACCCACACTGCAGCGATCTGTTAAACTAACACACTAAACTCATGCCCAGGTACCCTTCCCATGGCTGTGCAGACTCGCTTCCCTCCGCAAATCAGCTCTCTCCCGTCCCTCCCTCCCGAAAGTGTCAGGAGACGGCCTTCCAGATTCATCTTGCACACTCCTGGCTTGGGGCCACTCCCAGCAAATGAAAAACCCACGGATCAATGCCAGAAAAATGACCATCTCTCGTTCCCTCGCCAGGAAAGCAGCTTTTGGTGCGCCCACACGGGGTGTGAGAAAGGAGGCTCAGCTGGGGCTGTTTGCTTAAATCCCTTCGAGTTCTGTCCGTTCTCGGGGTGTGCTTCCTATAGCTTGGGGCCCACTCATTCATTTATCTGTCACCAGCGCTGAAGCAGCCACAAAATATTGATGTGGCCATTAGAGTGTGAGGGTGGGTAGAGAAGCATGGCAGCGGGACCTGAGGGGTCGTGGCTTGGGGGGCACTCCGGTTCCCCAGCACTAATGCGCCTGCGCGCGAGGCAGATCATTGCGCGCAGCTTGGAGCCTGTGTTGGGATTAATGGCTGGGTATTGTATAGCTTTTCATCTCCAGCTTGTGAATATATATTAGGGCTGCGTTCCCATCGCAGCTGGAGTTAAAGAGCCGACGCCACCTCATTGAAGACTTGGAGGAAAGCATCCAGCTCAGAACCAATTTGGCTCCTAGGCCTGGACCTACAGAGTGAGGGTTTCTCTTTCTCCCTTGCTTATGGGTATAATTAAGGCAACTGGGAAGGAGTGCACGCAGAGTGAGGGACTGTGGTACCTGGAAATGTGTTGTCTTTGAATCTGAGTTCCAGACAGCGCTCTGGGATCTGGGCTGAATGACCCAACCTCTCTGAGTCTCACTGTTACTCTGGCTATAAGGTTACTTTTGCCCATGCCTGTGGGCCTTAGGGAGATAACCCAGGGAAGTCACTGAGTTTCTGGTTTACAGTTCATTACTTCGCCGAGGGTTCTAAATACAGCCGTGGACACTGAGTCTAGCTAGTTTAAGCAGTGTCCCAACTTGGGTGGTGGTAGTATCTCTGCAAAGACGGCTTCATGACAAGACCCACAGTATAAGACATGGGGGTCTATCCAGAGAGGACCAGCCTGCCACCAACTCCATGGAGCAGGGGTATGGACCACACATAAAAGGATTCTGCTGTGGTCACTGCAAGCTTGCAGACACCGGGAAACTGGACAGTAACTGTTGCCACCAGAGCCTGAGAATCCCTACTTGCCTGTGTCTGTGTGGTCAGCTAGAGACCAAAATCTAGGAGGTTACAAGTAAGGCAGCCGGATAAGTGAGTCACAGGCATTTGCGACTGGGGTGGCTGGGGACTCTGAATGGCTCCAGGTAGACTGTGTTTGGTTGCTGTTCTCAGAGGTGGCATAGACCCTAGGCTAGACCCTAGGCTAAGTCAACTGTGTTTTCTCTCTCTCTCTCTCTCTCTCTCTCTCTCTCTCTCTCTCTCTCTCTCTCTCTCTCTGTGTGTGTGTGTGTGTGTCTGTCTGTCTGTCTGCATACATGTGCCAAAATAGATTCACCATCAGGGATCAGCCTCACACAACTATAAAACTGACAAGTCCCAAGCTCTGCAGGGCAGGCTGAATTATCAGAGACCAGAGAGAGCTGATGGTGCTGTTGAAGCATGAGCCAGAAGGTCTGAAGCCCAGGAGAGTCTGATGAGCCTGGAAGCCTGCAGCCCAAGACCCAGGAAGAGCCTGTGCGTCCATCAAACTCCGGCTTCCTGTCATGACTCCAGCAGCCAGGCTGGTGATGAGGACGGGATGTGGTTTCCCTGTTCCAGTCGGCTTCAGGTATTTGGGTAAGGTCCACCTCCATCAGAGAGGGCTGCCTACTCTATTCAGTCTCCTGAGGCCATGTTCATCTCACCCAGAAAGACCCTCGCAGACTCATCCGGGGCACTGTTTGACCGAAGTCACCCGACGACCTGGCAAGGTGACACAAAAATTAACCATCTTGCCGAGCCAGTGAAAACCAAATTCTGTGTGGAGTATGGTGAGCGAGTGGACACTGCTTCCCAGGGTCATTTGGCGTATGGTGAGCGAGTGGACGCTGCCTCCCAGGGTCATGTGGAGTATGGTGAGCGAGTGGACGCTGCTTCCCAGGGTCATGTTCCTGAGCTAAGTTGAGCTGTCAGCTTCAAGGGCAGTAGACCAGAAAGGTGGAACCCACTCTGGACTCAGGTCACATGAGTTCAAATCAGGCCTCTGTAATGAAGAAGCTATGTGACAGGGCATACATCAGTTGAGACCTCTGTTTCTGTTTTGCCCTCTGGAAACCCTCCTCAGTGGGTCGGCCTAAGCCTTGAGTTCGTAATGTGAAATAATAGTGTTGGATAAACAGCTAGTGCTTCATGCATTCTACTTCCTCTCTCAGAAAAGAGAGGCTGTCACACTGTACAGCTATGATACCTAGGGTCTGAGGAGGTAGGTGTGTGAAGCCCTTGCCTGCGTCTCCAGGCTTCACTGGGCCTGGTCAAAGACCACCTGGATGATTGAGGCAGGGGCCCAGGCACAGCTCTAGCTGCCTGGAAAAACGGACTCTCTTGCCCCAATCTCCCCTCTGTCCTCTGTCCTCTTGTCCCCTCACAGAGAGTCTGTAAACAGTGGCGTCTGACCAACGTCAAGTGCAAAGTCTGGCACTTCAGATTTGAATACTGCTTTCCTGAGCAGACTCTGGTTTGCTGGCCAGAGAACAGGATGGGTCTCAACTGGCCTCCGGCCGTGGACTTGGTGACCATCTGGTTTCCTTTCCATCGCAATAAATATGGCATTCCTTGCTGGTGCTGGGCCAGGTGCTCTGTCCCCACCCATCCTCGGCCTCCAATTTTCAGTTTATTGTCCTAACAGCCATTCTGATCCCTGACCTCCCTGGCTTCTGAGCCAAGAGAGGTGCTTCTGTCCCTAGAGCCCCAAATCCCACCTCAGTGCTAAACTTTGAGGTCACCTGGTCTCACCTGCTCAGGTACTCTCACATATGGACCCAGAAGCAGAAAAGGGGGTGACAGAGGAGTTCAGGTGCCCGAGTCTGTTTCCTTACACTGAGGAGAACAGATGCCACCTCTCAAGAATGCTACAGTCAATGGCACAAGGTACCCCGGCAACCATCACAGAAGGCCACATGCAATCAAGTAAGCGCCCACACCCACTCGGGCTGGGCTGCAGGGAAGCACCTCAGATAATGGAGTTTACTAAAAGGCAGATGGAGAGACAAGTGGACCATGAATATTTCCCAAAGACTCCTGTGCTGAAGGCCTGATACTCAGCTGGTGGTACTCTTGGGAGATGGTGTGAACACTGGGATGTGGAACCTAGTTGGTGCCGGTCATGTAGAGAGGTACCCTTGACAAGGTTATTGGGGACCCAGACATCATCTCTTCCCCTCTTTGTCTCTCTTTCTCCAAGTCATTATGAGGTGGGCAGCCTCCTTCACCTTGTGCTTCTGTCATGATGATCTGCCTTGCCTCAGGCATGTCAGGTGATCATGAACAGAAACTTCTAAACGTGGACCTAAACTAGCCTTTCCTCCTTATAAGTCGATGCTATCGGACATTTTGTTACCACAGCAGAACGCAGACTCATACATACAGTTTTAGATCCAGAGAGCTTATCTGAGGGTTGATTCCAAGTTGGATATAACGGTGTGGGGAGACTGAGAGCTGGGAAGAAGGGAAGATGACAAAGGACTGCTAAGGTACAAGTGACTGTGGTATGGACGTGAGGCTCACCTGAAAGAGACCCACTAGGAAATGGAAGAACTCCCTCCAGTTGTGTACTGACTGTGTGCTTACATTATCATGTACTATACAACTGCTCTCTGCCTGAAGCCTGTTCCTGGAGGATGGAATTAACCTAGGGCTTGAAGCCTACTCCAGACCAAGGACCACAGTGCCTGAGTGCAGACGGCCTCTATAGGAGGTTGTGGGTCAGTGAGTGGGCACTGGCACATCCGTCTGAGGAATCAGTGTCCCTCAGCCCCACGGCATTTAAGCTCCCCTGGATGGCTGAGCACTGTGAATCCAGGACCAAAGCCCCTTTCTCTGGGTCTCCATCACAAGCTGATATTGGTGGATACCAGGAATCTGGCCTGTGTAGTCAAAGAGAAGGCAGGAAGGATGGAGCAGAAAACAGGACGAGCCCTTAAAACATCTCAGCTGTTTCAGGGCTGGAGATCTGCACTAAATCTCTAGAAAAGGGAGTAATTACTCTGTCAGCAAAGGTGATATAATTTTTAAGACTCGATTCCACGGCTGTAATTTTTCCTCATCCTCCCGGAGTCTCGTGGGGGATTTAGGGGCCAATTACCTGTCAGTTCCCTGAGAGGTGCCATTCCTAGACAGGGAGATATCACCTGCCACAGCTTCCCCAATACCTACTGACAGCCAGGTGGCTGGGTGGAGGAGACACAACAGGGCCTTAGTGGGGACTTGCTGTCAGTAGCCTGAAGCTCCTGGAGACTGGGGGAAGGGCTTTGGGACAGTGCTCTATTGAGCTCAAAGCAACCCTGAATTGATGGTGTTGGTCTCAGGCAGGTCAACCCAATCTGGGGCTTAGGAAGGAGGAGGGTAAAGAGGAAGGGGAGGGTCTGGACTCAGAGATGGAAAGGTCTTCCAGCACACCCGTGAGTCTCACTCTGGTTCCCATTGCTGTAACTAAATACCACAGACTGAGTAACTTTGAAGAAAAAGAGTTTCTTTCAGCTCCATTTCTGAAGATGAGGAGGCTCAGACTCGGTGGGTCCATCCTCAGCGTCCTCACGGAGGTCAGGGCAGCCTGTGGTAGACACTAAATATCCCACAGTAGGCCTCAACTTCTTATTAAAGCCTCGGACCTGGGCTGGGGAACGTAGTTTAGGGATAGAGCACTTGCCTAGCTTATGAGAGACTCTAGGTTCTATTTCCAGTCAAAACCAGATAGAAGTAGCCATAGCCTATTGGATTAGGGTCCCATGCCTATACACCTTAGTAACGTGTCCCTTCTTTTCTTCCTTCAACATGCTTTTATGTAGCCCAGGCTAGCTTTAAACTCAATGTCTTGCCAAGGATGACCATAAACTTCTAATGCTTCTCCCTCAACCTCCCACATTCCAGCAATACAGGTTTGCACAAGTCACCCCTGGTTTTATGCAGTGTTGGGCATGGAACCTAGGAGTTCATACATGCTGGGCATTGCACTCTGCTAACTGAGTCACATCTAGTTCCTGGAGGTGACATTGGAGCATCAGCTTTGCTGGGGGAATGACATTCAGGCTGGAGCACAGGGTTCTAGGAGAATGTGAGCATCCCAGGGAGGTGGAACCCTGGCAGTCAAGTCTGGGTGGCTGTACAGGGGGAGGGTTGAGAACACCCGTAAGCACAAGGCACTGCAATTGTCTCAGCCCGAGTGAGCTGGTGAATCTGCGTGACCTTGAGCAGTTCTCTAAGCTCTGTGCCTCCAGATCCTTCCCCAAGGATGGGACCTCACTCATCAGATTGTTGAATACTGTGTGACTGTCATTCTTCCTTCTATTGCTTGGTTCCTAAAAAGGGGGATCATCACCCCACCTCTCTCGAGTATCTTAGTATTAGGTTGCTCACTAGATGCAAAGGCTTCCATTTCTGCCTTGAACCAGTTAACAGACCTTAACAGAGTCAGAATCTCTTCTGTGGTGTCCACTTCCTGGGGCCATGTTAACCCCCCAAGGGTTACTTGTGTGCTCCTTGCCAGACTCTGGGACTCAACTGCAAATGTCAAAAGTCCCTTCATGACCTTTTGGGGGAATCATGGTGAGTCTGTCTTGTACTCAGTCTCCACACTCTGAGAATTACAAGGTTTTTACTCTGCTTAGAAGGCCAGGGCCCCCGTGTCCTGGGGACCTGGTCTTGGAAACCCCTTGCTGCCTGTCATTTGGGGTATAAGCTGTATCTGACAGTGGAGGAGTCAGCTGGTCCTCGTCTCTTTTCCTTCCTTCCCTTTTTGTTCCATGAGTCTCAGAAGTTCCTCAGAGCTTCTCCCTAACAAAGTGTTTGCTCCAGAGGTCCAAGAGGCCTGCCTGGCTTCCTTCTGACCTGGGATTTCCCGTATATGTCCGAATTCTGACCAGCAGACGGCACTATTCCAGGTCATCACATACCTGGGACTCAGATGAGAGTGAAGGAATTCTGGGATGGGTACTGTATTGGCTGGTTTTGTGTGTCAACTTGACACAAGCTGGAGTTATCACAGAGAAAGAAGTCTCACTTGAGGAAATGCCTCCATGAGATCCAGCTGTAAGGCATTTTCTCAATTAGTGATAAAGGGGGGGGAGGGCCCAGCCCATTGTGGATGGTGCCATCCCTGGGCTGGTAGTCTTGGGTTCTACAAGAAAGGAAGCTGGGCAACCAGGGGAAGCAAACCCGTAAGTAACATCCCTCCATGGCTACTGCATCAGCTCCTACCTCCAAGTTCCTAACCTGTGTAAGTTCCTCTCCTGACTTCCTTTGATGATGAACAGCAATGTGGAAGTGTAAGCAGAATAAACCCTTTCCTCCCCAACTTGCTTCTTGTTCATGATGTTTTGTGCAGGAATACAAACCCTGACTAAGACAGGTACCTTGTGGTCTCTACACCCAGGACTTATTCCTCTTCTTTCTGAGACTGCTTATCTCCAGAAGTGTCTCATGAGAAGGGAGTAGCTTTGATGATGTGTGTGGGCAGATATACTCTCATCTGGCATGATAGGAATCCACTAGTTTTCCAATAAAGCCTCCGGCTCTGCCTGTTCCCTGACTGGGCTTAAACTGGGCTCCTTCATTGGCATGTGGTCCTGCAACCAGACTTCTATTTTAAAGCCCACCATCCCTATATCACCTCTGTTTTATCACCTTTACAGCAAAGGATATTATCAAGGTGGTTGCCGTAGCCAAGAGATTATAGAACTTTCAAGAAGTATGCATCTCAGAAGTGTTTGCCTCTGTCAACTTGACAGAAGTTAGAATCACGTGTGAGATGGCCCTCTGAGCATACCTGTGTGTGTGGGGGGGGTTGTCTTGATTATGTTAATTCATGTGGGAAGACTTGCCCACTGTGGGTGATACCATTCCTGTGGCTGGGAACCTGGACTACATAAGGAGCACATGTGTGTCCAAACACTCCTCTTGTTCTCTGCTTCTTGATTGGATATAATGTGACAGTTCCTAGAGCTTCTCCTCCTGTGTCTTCTCTACCACGACGGGCTGTAACTTGAAATTGAGCCAAGTCTACTTAGGTTGATTTCATCATGGCGTTTTGTCACAGCAATTGCAAAGAAACTAAGACATCCCCCTAACAGCCAGTATGGAGAATGGCTTTGGCAATTTGTCTCTGGCTCCAGACTTTCTTCCCCTGGTGAATAAAGAGGTCCCACAAAGTGTACCCCATGGGGTAGCCATACTGTCCTTTTGTGAGGGCAGCACCAAGATTCGTGTGGCTTACCTACATCTACTCTCTCCAAACATCCTATCACAGGTTCCTCCGTCACTGACTGCAGTTGATTTTCATTGGGCCTAGGAGTTGGCATTGGGGCACACCTGCTCTGTTTACCTTCTTGGGTTGTCTGGTCTGGCTTGAAAGTGTCT
Source organism: Tokudaia tokunoshimensis (assembly GCA_036184795.1). NCBI lineage: Eukaryota > Metazoa > Chordata > Mammalia > Rodentia > Muridae > Tokudaia > Tokudaia tokunoshimensis. The sequence continues at coordinate 7,817,285 of BTHU01000010.1, forward strand.
CCTCCATTGGGAAGACTCCATTTTTGGGAGGAAAGAAGCAGGCTTCATCCTTGTTCTCCACACTTGGGCTGTAGGTGGAATGGTTTCATCTTCCAACCTGTGTGAGAATCTTGTTTCCTTGGTGGGTGGTGGAACTTTGTAAAAGGCAGGGCCTACTAAGAGATACTCAGGTCTTTGGGGCTATGCCTTCCAAAGGTAATTTGGAAACCCATGAGTTCTCAATAGAGGTCTGACATAAAAGGAATGAGAGTAGTCTTTCTTCTGGGTCTGAGGACTCATGACTTGCCCACCCTTTGACTGCCACTTCTGATTGGTCCATCTCAGGCCATTCATCCTGGGTAGAGCTGTTCCTTAGGACTGGAATAGAGGAAAAGACTTTGAATGAATAGTGCTACATTATAGAATGGGGCTTTCTCCACTGCTAGGGTTGAAATGTGAAATGTCCCCACGGGTTGGTGCGTTGAATGCTTCTTTCCCAGGTGATGCTACCACTCCAGGAGGCAGCAAAGACTTTAGGAGCGGAGACCAATCTGGATGAAGTAGATGAGGGAGGTCTTTGGGGTAGGCTCATCTCTAACCACTTCCTGTCTTACTCTCTGCTTTCTGGTCCATCATAGGGTGAACGACCTTCCAACATGCTCTGACCACCATGGCCTGAGCAAGTTCATCCACACCCCGTGACACTGGGGACCAAACTAAATCCTTCCTCCTTTTCAGTTTGCTGTAGCAATGCAAACATGATCGATACGTTCAAGAGAACTCATCTACCTACCGTGTTCCACCACTCAGCTGCTGCCCACAAGGGGATAGTCAGGGAAGGCTGGAGGAGTCTAAGCAGAATGGGGAGGCTTAAACAGGCAGTCATGAGCTAGTTACTGGGGAAGGAAAATCACCATCACTGGGAACAGGGAGGATTAGCCCCTCTACCTCTTACTCACATACATACACAGCACACACTGCTTAGGTTCATGAGGTTTGCTCTCCCTCAGACAAGTGGCAGCAAGTCTTTACATGTAGAGGGCCCTGAGCATTACCTACTTTGTTCTTTATTGTGAGGTCTAGGGACTGGGTGTGTAGGCCAGAGGACAACCTTAGTTGTCATCCAAGGGACTCTACACACCTCCTTTAATGTCTCCCATTGGTCTAGGTCTCACCAATTAGGCTTGACTGTGTCCGGTGAACCCCAGGAGCTCAATGTAGAACCTCTTCTGGAATTACAAGTGTGCACCACTATACCCATCATTTTTATGCAGGTTGCAGGGATCAAACTCTGGTCCTCATGCTGTGTAGCATACACTCTCCCTGCACCTGCAGAGCCAGGCCTCTCTTTAGATCCAAGGAGAGTCATAGTTGAAAGGTGGAGGCTGAGAGAGCATTGTTTGAGCTTTGAGGGAACCTAGTCTAGATTTCTTCTCTGAGCTGGCTGTCCATGACCTCCACATCACAGGATCTGACCTCGGGCTCCACATCAGTAAGCGAAGATCAACCACACCACCGATCTCCTCGTGGTGACTGAGGAATTCGGTGCCATAAGGCACACCAAGAAGTTGGCATGCAGATATTCTCCACAAGTGTGTTGTTTCTATTTTTTACTGAAAGACACAAGGAGGGGGCTGTATAGCATCTCCCTCTCCTTCTCAAGTCTCGGGGTGTCGGAGCTGAGCCACTGTAGGGACATGTAGGTGTCTAGATACAAAGCAGTATAGAGCATTTCCCTCCACTTCTCGAATCTTAATATAACAACCCATTCCTGGGACCTAACTGCCAACCCTTTGCCTTAGAACCACCAGAGCTGGGTGTGCAAACGCTGTGCACGAGCCAAGCAGTTGGCAAAGTAATTGAGTGCCAACTTGTCATATTTTAATGAAGTTCTGGAGTTAGAGATTTATAATTGCTAATGAGCCGGGCTAATAATTAGTTGCTTTATAATAAGGGTGATGATCACTCAGACAGAGGTAGAGAGAGCCAGGCTCCTGCCTAATTTTTCTCCTGTAATTATGCGACATGCCCAACTGCCTGGAACGGCTCTCACCCTTTCGTCCTCTGGTTCCAAGACCATGCCAGATTTCTGTGGCACTATCCTGGTTCTCCTGTCCCACCCCGGCACCACAACTTTGGGAGTCCAGTGCTTCCTACCAGGCATCTATTGTCCAGTGTCTACCCCCCTTTGCTGTCCCACTGGCCAGAGTCCTCTCTGCTTGCTCAGGGGTAGTATGGGTTAGAGGCTGGCTCTAGAGCTAGAGAGCCAAGCTGAACCAGTCACACAGAGAAGTGATTTAACATTTGGTAGATGCTGCATGTGGGCTGCGCTCTACCTTGGATGGACGGTGGAAACTCCTGTCTCCCCCATGATGGCTTCAGCTTAAGGGTGAAAGACAGCAGGACTGCCCCAGGAGCAGAGCATCCTGAGGAGGCCCAGAGCTGGACCATTCCTGGGGTTAGAACAGAGTCATAGGTAGAGAGAACAAGACAGTTGCTTGCCCTCTGGCTCTTCCAAGCTTCAAGAACCCATGGTCCTTTTCTGCATTACTTGACTGACTCACAGGCCAATGCTGGGGTTTGCCTCAGTGGAACATGGCAGAGGTAGTTGAACTAGACTCTGGTCTTCTCCAGCACTGGACCTCTAGGGGTCACTTTGACTAGCACGAGGCGTTAAGAAGAATGGGAGGAGGGCACAGACACAATCCCTATCTCTGAAGTGATTTAATCTACTGGGTCCTGGTGGCAGATGGGAAGGCAGGGCCCTGGGGTGTCTGTGAGAATACTGGGGGGGGGGGTGTGTACAGATGAACATCCTGTTGTGGTGTCTTGTTTTTGATTTTTGTTTGTTTGGGTGGCTCTGGATTTAGAACAAGTATCTGGAGTGCCCGAGGGAGGGATCAGATGTCTGAGCAGTCTGGGACTTTATCCTTAGGGATTTGGTATCTGGTGTGTGTGTGTGTGTGTGTGTGTGTGTGTGTGTGTGTGTTTGCTACTTTGTGGATTGTTCTTTTTTCTGCACTTCTCCACGCCCTAACACTGGATAAGAGAGAGAAAAAGAGAGAGAGGAACGGAAAGAGATCCCTGAGTAAAGTCAGGGGTTGGAAAGGAGACTACTTCCTACTGATTAGGAAAATTCAGTTCCTTGAGGCAAGTTTGATCTTCACTATCAGGATAACTTTCCTCTTCTTTCTCCTCTTCCTCCCTCTCTCCCTCCTCCTCCTCTTCCTCTTCTTCCTCCTCCTTCTCCCTCCTCCTCCTCCTCCTCTTCGTCGTCTTCTCCTTCTTCTTCTTCTTCTTCTTCTTCTTCTTCTTCTTCTTCTTCTTCTTCTTCTTCTTCTTCTTCTTCTTCTTCTTCTGTCTTCTTGTTTCTTCTTTGTGTGTGACTACTTAACAAACTATGACCAACAACAACCAACTAACAACCCACCAACCTCTCAGGGTCCTAGCATTTATATCTGCTCCGAAAAGTCCCCAGAATTCCAAATGTCACACAATCACAGACACTATCTATCTGCAGCTGTTAAAATCGTGCCCCTGTTAGAGCATGAGGCAAATCACAGTCAGTTGCTGTGGACAATCTGAAGCAGCCTCATATCCCACACCCGGGATTAAAACAAAAATTATTCTTACAGTATTTCTGTCATTTTTAAAGGAAACCAAAAACTCCAAGATTGTCACTACAAAATATGTATTTTTATTATTTTTAATTATGTGTATGTTTCTGTGTGTTTATATGCATGAGTGTAGGTCCCTGTGGGAGCCAGAGAGCTTGGATTCCCCCAAAGCTGGAATTATAGGTGGTTGTCACCCACTCAACACAGGTGTTAGGAACTAGACCTCAGCGAGAACAGCCAGTGCTCTTAACTGCTGAGCCATCTCTCCAGCCTCTCACTTTGCTTTTGAGGTAGGGCCATTTTAGTGAGGTTGGCTGGTCCGTGAACTCTAGAGAGCTTCCTGTGTCTCCCCTCCCTAGTGCTGAGATTATAGAGGTTCAGCATAGCCACTGGCATTTTGGCCTGAGTTCTGGAGTTCAAACTCAGCTTCCATACTGGAAAGGCAAACACTACCCATTGAGCTGCCTCTCCAGCCTCTTGATATCTATTCTGAATCAAATAGTCCATCTAGAGAATCCCTTCATTTCTCCATGTTCTTGTGCATGTGTTTGGGGGCATAATAGTACAACCTCATTTACTGCCCCCACCCCACACCTCCTAGAGTCTCTTGAGGCTCCTGCAAGTGGCTGGGTGGGGGCTCTGTGATGTCACTGGTATCAACTAAGAAATAAGACAAAAAAAGGCATACCAACTGGAAGTAGGCTTTGTGGGCTTATGCTCTGGAGTCCATGATAAACTTCAGGGGTTCTATGCATTTGGGTGGGGGAAAACTCATCCTAAATTTTCTCTCTCTATCTTATTGGTGTTGTTCGTTTGTTGTTTTGTTTTTTCTCTCTCTTTTGTGCACAGAATCCACAGATCTATGAGTGGTACTTGGGCTTCACCAATAGAAAAGAGGTATTTTCATATCACATGAATGCAGTGGCAGATACCTCAAAATATTGTTTATGCTCATCGCCAGTTTGAAATTACGGTAGTTATTAGACCCGCTGTGAGAGTTCGTTGCTCACCACGTTAATAAAAAGATCACATGAGTTGCTATATATTTGGTTCTAGAAGTACAAATTACTTCAGGTTTTTAAAACACCGTTTGATGACCGCATTTCAGTGTAATTGCTTCTTCGTATAACTCCATGGATTTTCTCTTTTCTCCTCCTCTCTGTCCTGTTTCCAGGCCCCACACCTTCCTGCAGCTATTCCTTCCCAACCCACTAGCTCAGCAGAGATTGGCACTCACACTGAAGATGTGACGCTTAGGATACCTGAAACTCAGGAGAGACTGAGGTTGCTAACGCAGCATTCCCACAGACTGGGAGGGGAAAGATAGGATGGAGGCTAGTCACGGTGGCTCATGCTTGTAATTACAGCACTCTGAAAGGCTGAGGCAGGAGAGTTGCTGTGAGTTCCAGGTCAGACTGGACTATAGAGTGAATTTCCAGACCAATCTGGGCTATACAATGAGAAACACACACACACACACACACACACACACACACACACACACACACACACGACTAGTGTCATTCCCAGTGTGCTCTCTGCTCTGCTTCCTGGTTATGGTTTGAGGTGTGAGCTTCCTGCTGTTCCTGTCACCATGCCTTCGCCCCACCATCATGAACTCTAGCCCTCTGGAACTGTCAGCCCAAATAAACACTTTCTTTTATAAGTTGCCTTGGTCATGGGGTTTTATCTCAGGAATAGGCAAGTGTCTTTGTAAGGATTTTACTGCTGTGAACAGACACCATGACCAAGACAACATTTAATTGGGGCTGGCTTACAGGTTCAGAGGTTCAGTCCATTATCATCAAGGCAGGAGCATGGCAGCATCCAGGAAAGTATGGTGCAGGAGACACTGAAAGTTCAACATCTTCATCTGGAGGCTGCTAGCAGAATACTGACTTCTGGGCAGCTAAGATGAGGGTCTTAAAGCCCACCCCCACAGTGACACACCTACTCCAACAGGGCCACACCTTCTAATAGTGCCACTCCCTGGGCCAAGCATATACAAACCAACACAGCAAGTAACATAAACATTCTCCTATGAGCATGGTACTATCCTGAGAGGTCGGGCATAGGCTCTGTTTGCATGGGCTTGCACAGGGCCTGGGAGATATTGGTTAGGCAAATAGCAGTTGACTATTAATGACTTGAGAACTATCGGTAACAATGAAAACTACTTTGTGCTGGGGTGGTGAGATTCGGCAGAGGCATGTCATGTCCCATAGCAGTCTCAGTTGTCACTGGCCCTGAAGTTACCACCATTGTGTGCTTCACTCTCTGATATTTTGTTCCATAACAAACTTCAAATTTGAGATTGGATTTCTTGAACCTGGGACCGGTAAGATGGCTCAGCGGGTAAAGGCTTTTACCATGAAAGGCAGATGCCCAAGTGCAGTCCCTGGAACCCGTGTAAGGATGGAAGGAGAGGACCTGCTTTGCAAAATGGCCCTCTGCTTTTCAAACACAGGGAGTGATGTGTGTCCTTCATTACACACACACACACACACACACACACACACACACACACAATGATGATGATGCTAATGCTGCTGCTGATAACGATAATGATAATAATAGAAATAATAATGATAACGGTAATAATAAAAACTTCTTGGACCCACAATGGCTTCCATGTAGTCCAGTAGGTTTTGTTTTTATTATTACAATTTTCGTTTTAATTTTGTGTGCTCATGTGGGGCACATGTGTGTATACATACATACACACACACACACACACACACACACACACACACACACACACACATATATGGTACATGTCTAGAAATCAGAGGTCAGTTCTCTCCTTCCATTCTTTCAGTTCCAGAGATCAGACTCAAACCTCCCAGCCTGGTGACAAGCCCCTCTACCCACCGAGCCATCTCACTAGCCCTACCATGGAATTTTTAAAGAAATACATGATTGCTAGGATGCTATTCCTTTGTCCCTAGAAATCACTGGCACACTTGTTTTCCACAATGTTCCCCAAATTGCCTCATTCCAAACACATGTGCAAGTCTTTGCTGACACACAGCCCTGATTAAGGGTTTGGAGATGACTCATGGGGTAGTGAGTACTCAGTTCCAGTCTCCACACTCCTGCCCTCTAGGGCTCTGTGCTGCTGGCTTTCAGAATGTGTTTGCACAGGATTTGAAAAGCCACTTTAAAATGAGAGAAAGCAGAGGAGAAGGAGGAGGAAGAGGAGGAGGAAGAGGAGGAGGAAGAGGAGATTTGGTGGTGGTGGGGCTGCAAGGCAAAGAGGCAAACCACTTCCTGCAGCAAGGTCAGGAAGGAGTGTTTCTTCCTGTCTATTTGTATTGATAATTGAGCATTTTCTGTTCGCTCACCCAGTACAGCCCGCTTTCAAAGACACTTCGCTTGCTCTGGGGGGAACTGAGTAAGCCTGGAGCAGGTGGAGAAATTGAGCAAATGAAGACTGGTCATGTAAGTCTCCCCACATAGAAGGTGCAGGACTCACCTAGGAGGCAGTGGGTACTTCTCTGCGGTGGGCCTGGGCAGGTTTGCTTCCGCTTCTAACAAGACCAAAGAGTTCTTTGATTTTGTTTGTAATCAATGGTACTTATGGAATAGAATCCCTGTGCTCCAAAAGACCAGCCTTGTCCAAGGTCATAGTCTCTGAGGATGAAGGGTAATAGCTGTCATTTACTGAGCACATACTAAGTACCAGCTCCTAGAATGGGTCTTATGTGTCTCACCCTTATTTGGTCATAGAAGCCCCCAAGAAGTGTGCTCCAGCTTCCTAATGATCTCCTGAGAATTAAAGGAGGGTGATAGCTCATTGTGGTAGCTTATTGTGTAGCTACGGAGCTGAGGTCAGAATCACAAAGTCTGGCTAACCCTAGCTTCTGCTCCTAGAGCCACAGTGTCCAAGGGAAGAACACATTCAATGTCATGGAAAAGCCTTTTGGGTGGATGGCAAAGGTTTTGTCAGAATTTTAGAAATCAAATCACCAGATAGATAGATGGATAAAGATAGATAGATAGATAGATAGATAGATAGATAGATAGATAGATAGATAGATAGATGAGATTAGCCAGCGTTATCCTATACAGGAGAAAATGGTCCTCTCCAGATTCACAAAATGCCAAGTAAAAATCCCATTGACATGTGAGAAATAAGTCCCTTTGAGATTTTAATTAAAGATGTCCTGAAAACTCCCCACTGCTCTTGTCTGTCTCCCAGAACTCAACGATAAGACTCTATCGCTGAAGACAGTACACACTTTGGTCATAAGACACTGAGAAACCACGTATGTGCTAGCTGGGAACTTCCTCCATGCTGGCTAGCTCTCATGGTACCAGAAGGTGTAGAGTCGGGGGAATCATCAATAGTATTACCCAGCTGTGAATTCTGAGAACAGCAATAATGACAGATGTGGTGAGATACGTCTGTGGGCGCACTAGTGGTATGGATGTTACAGAAGTAACCAACCACCTTTTGATTGGATTTCAGGTCCATTCCACAGGAGAGAAATTATGCCTAGGACTGAATATTTGGCCAGTAACTCATGGTTGAGGTCATAGGTCCAAGGGGGGTAAACTTATTATTGTTATTATTATTATTATTATTATTATTATTATTATTATTATTATACTAAATGAGCATAGCACAGCATCAAACTGCCCTCTGAATTCATAGCTCACTTGGTCAACTTGCAGCAGACAATGAGTGTTTATGTAGTGCCCAGCCACAAATGGGAATTCAATAACACACACACACACACACACACACACACACACACACACACACACACACACGTGCACAAGAGAGACAGACAGACAGACAGACAGAAAGACAGACAGAGGTTATTGAGGACCAGAGCAAGACAATGTCTTTCTGTAGTCATGAACTCGCAGCAGCTGTGGTTAGCTGCACAATACCATCAGATGGTCAGTCAACAGTCCATCCCAGTGGGGGGCACTCAGACCCCCCTAGCCAAGAAGCTCTGTCCAGCTGATGGCTTCTGAGTAAGGGAGAGTTTGTTTTCTTTAAAAGTGTGGCCCATGGAGATCAAACATACTTTATGAATGGTCCCACACTCTGGAGTGTATGAGCAGCAAAAACAGGAATAGATGAGTTACTGAAAATAAAAAGACGTAAAATTGGGAAGAGATAGAGGGTAGAACTAGGAGGACTTAGGTGTAGGAGTGGGGATGAGTACGATCAAAATAATGGTATGTATGAAGTTTTCAGAGAATTAATAAAATATTATATTAGCAAAAATAAGAGAAAAGAAAAATGAAGAAAACGGATGACCCCTGTGCACAGGTCAGGTAGCTTCGTGCTGGACCAGAGCTTGCCTGCCTGTCCTGTGTAGCAACTCTCATTTTGTAAAGGAGAACATCAAGATCATACAGCAGCCCAGGATTAGGGTCAGTGTGTAGGAGACTCAGCCTCTCCTTCCCATCCTGACACCCTATATCGACCGACCATGCCGTTCGGGGTGTGGGCTCAGAGGTTGGTAAAGACTGATGGGGGAGGCATCCAAACACTAGGCTAAGAGTTTGTTCCTCCAGGAAGCCTTTAAGGATTAGCCTGGCTTGGTTTTAATGCTGCCTTGAGGCCAGAGAGGACGTGTTCTATTTTATTTTGTTTTATTATTTATTTCATGGAGTCAGGGTCTCCCACCATAGACCATGCTGGCCTGCATCTCATTATGTAAGCCCACTTAGCCTTGAACTTGTTGTAATCCTCCTGCCTCCACCTTCCAAACTCTGGCATATGCTTGAGTCAGTACACTTTTATTTATTTATTTATAAAATTAAAGGAGGGGGTCTTGGGGCTAAAGAGATGCCTCAGAGATCAAAAGTACTTGTTCTTACAGAGGACCCGAATCTAATTTCCAGCATCCACATGGTGATTTATAGCCACCCGCAACAGGAACCTGATGCCTTCTTCTGACCTCTTCATGCACTGGGTACTCACGTGATGTAAAGACATAGATACCGACAAAGCACTCATGCCCATAAAATGAAAGAAATCTTTAAAACAAGAAGGTAATCTCACTGCTGCCCAGGATTGGCCTGGGATTTATAGGCTCAAGTGATCCCTCTTTGCCTCAACCTCCTGAGCTGCTGGGGCGACGGAGGCACGCCATCACCCTCAGCTCATAGCAGACTCTTGCGTTGTTGAATGATATACCTGTGAAGTAGCAATAGAGTGGAGTCACAGGTCTTACCATAACCTTTTAAAAAGCAGGCATGGGAGCTTGGCTCACTGGGTAGAGTGCTTACCTCACATCCACCAAGCCCTAGGTTTCATCCTTGGCACTGCATACACAGGGGTGATGAGTCATGTCTTTAATCTCAGGATTCAGATGGTAGAGGCAGGGGGAGCAGAAGTTCCAGGACATCCTTGGTTACAGAGTGAGGTGGGGGCTAGCCTTGGCTACATGAAACCCTGACTCAGCAAAAAAAAAAAAAACCAAAAAAAAAAAAACCCTCAAAAATTCTCCTATTCATCCCTTTGGTCCTGGGGACAGCCTAGTCTCTGCCACCTGCCTTTTCCTTCTCACTCATCTCTTCCCCTGCCTCCTCCCATTACTGCTGGAAGCTGGAAGGGAACCCAGTTCCCAGCTGCCTTCTAGCTGCTGTACTCCAGAGCACAGTATTTAAATCCTGTTAAATAACCTGTTTTCATGGGCAATCACCGCCAGGTTAGTAAATTCCCCGCACGCTCACTCTTTAGACAAAACCAACGTCCTGGGTCCCCAGAAAATTGGCCATTGTCCTATAATGGTGGAATTGAATTGAGCAAATGGTCGTACTTAAGGAAAAAAAAAAGAAAGAAAGAAAAGAAAAGAAAAGTTGTTCTCATTCAGACAGAAACAAAAGTCCAAACCTTCGGCTCTGGAAATTTCCAGTTCACAGCCCATTTCTCCGCAGGTATAAAGGAGAAAATAAACACCCTTGCAAGGCAAGTGATTAATTCCAACCGGCATTTTGGGGTCTCCTGCTGACAGCTGGTTCTGATTTTTTTTTTTTAATTGGTCGTCATGGCCAGAGTTGGATGGGGCGGAGCCTCATCTCTGGGATTTCAAAACTGCAACTTGTTGATTTTCTGTGTGATGGATAGTTGTGGGAAAAAAAAAAGAGAAAAAGAAGCGGGGCCCGGCGCGGGCGGACACAGGGGCACACACCAGGCCCGGCTGGCGGCACGCAGGCCTCGCTCTAGGGCCAAGGCAGCGTACATATGCAAAGGATGCAGGCGGACACGGTTCCACAGGGGTCTTTTGGGGAAACAGGCAAGATGCACGCGTGCCTCGGCCTAACCGGCAGCGGGCGGCCACACTGCCGGCAGGTCCCGCACATGGTGTGCGGGAGGCGCAGAGAGATCCCGGATCTCTCTGCGTGTTACCTGTGCTCAGACTGTCAGCGTGACTGAATCCCAGAGTCTCAGATGGCGCGTCCCAGCTAGCTCCGTGTGGCGAGTTTAATAAGAGGCGGCCCATAGCTTTGATGTTTTATTATTAAGAAAATAGAAAGAGAAAAGAGATAGAAAGATAAGGAAAGAGAAGAAAATAGATAAGAAAAGCCATGACCACGTGGAAAGGGGAGAAGACAGAGAGTCAAAGAGAGCCGGGAGAGAACAGGCGGAGAGAGAGAGAGAACACGTGCTGAGGGGTGTTATTTGTAGTGAGTTGGGTGGTCAGGTAACCAGGAGGCGGGGACAGTGTGGCTGCAGGCAGGTGACTGCCTAGGTGGAGTCAGGCTAGAACCTGGGGCGTGGCCACACGTCTCATTAAGGTCCCACATCTCCCCCTTTTTGTTTTTTTTTTAAAGGGAGAGGGGTCACTGACCTGTGTGTGTGTGGGGGGGGGCTGTAACTGTGGCAGGAGCTAGGTTCTAGGGGGCGGTGACTGAACTCCTACTGTCCCATGCAGGTGGAAGCTCCACCCACAAGGTTGTAGGTAGAAGCCACCCCCTACCGGTCCCGGGGTTCAAAGTCCTTTGCTCCACCTGAGAACCAGGCTGCCTGTTCACAGATTAGGACAATTTTGGGTGGGGTGGAGGTATCAGAAGAAAGTGAGAGTTGTAAAGAGGGTTGAGGGGAGAGAAGACAAGGTATGATTGAATCGATAGGTAGTACAATTTGAGGGTAAACAGCAAGTAGCTTTAAACAGCAATCAATTAATAATCTAGATAGACATTGTTTTTCTGACTATCACATAATTTCCCCCAAGTTCAACAGTCATTTGGCTGTGGCAAGAGACTTCGTCTATAGCTGGAAGGTCTCAAGCCTGTAGCGTGTCTGCAGATTTCAGGGCGTGTCTTGGGGGTGTCAGATGGGGTGAAGGCAGCCCTGTTGTTGTATGTGGGTCTCAGGAGGTGGCACTCTCTGTTGGATGTATGGCAGCAGGCAAGGTATAGAGGTAAACCTGTAGCGAAACAACGGAGGAGCAGAATCCCAGCCGGGGGTCTGCTTTGGGTGGCTGAGGAAGAAAATATTATGTGAGACCTGTAAAGGAAGTTTGGTTGTTATTTAGTACAGTTAATTGGATCTGTGGAAGTATAAAAGAAATTTTAGAAAAGTTGAAAAATTTTAGGCATGTATAGGGAAAGAAATGAGTCTTTAGAAAAGGAAATACGTATTTAGATAAAGGAGCTAGAAAATCTTAGGTTGAGAAGCATTGTTTAGTTGTTCCAGAGCTGAGTCTCAGGTGGGGGGAGGGGCCTGGCTCGCACGAGGCAGCAGGGCTCAGAGATGGTTTCCCCATTTGCTTTTTCTTGGAAAGGAGATGAAAAGTTTACCTTTTTTTTTTTTTTAAAGCATTAGTGAAGGTAGTGGCAGTTTAGAGAGGCAAGAGGAACCCAGGGGAAGGAGTTAGCCAGAGCGCGCGGGTTTGGAACAAAAGGTTAGGTTGGTGTCCCGTGTCGTCGAGACACTGGTCGGGCGGACACGGGAGACTGCAGCGCCACCATGATGGTGGAATGGACCGTGGGAGGTCTGCCGGATTCGGCCTCAGGGGTGAAGAGAGTGCAGTTCTGTTGGTTCTTAGCTCTTGCTGAGAGCTGAGAACGAGGGGAGGGGGGGAAGGTGGTCTTATGGGATGAGCGTCCGGCCATGAGAAGCTCCAAGACCCCATCCGCGGGTAAAAAGAGCCACCGACCCGATTTGGGCTGGAGGGAAAGGGAGGGCTGTGGGGATTAGGCGCGCGCACTCTGGGTCTGTCCCTGTGTGGGCGGGTTAGCGCCCCGCATGGTCGCCATCTGTGGGAAAAAAAAGAAAAAGAAAGTGGGGCCTGGCGTGGGCGGACACAGGGGCACACGCCAGGCTGGGCGGCAGCGCGGGCCTCGCTCTAGGGCCAAGGCAGCGTACACATGCAAAGGACGCAGGCGGACACGGTTCCGCGGGGGGTTTTGGGGGAAACAGGCAAGATGCACGCGTGCCTCGGCCTAACCGGGAGCGGGCGGCCACACCGCCGGCAGGTCCCGCACATGGTGTGCGGGAGGCGCAGAGAGATCCCGGATCTCTCTGCGTGTTACCTGTGCTCAGACTGACCGAGTGACTGAATCCCAGAGTCTCAGATGGCGCGTACCAGCTAGCTCAGTGTGGCGAGTTTAATAAGAGGCGGCCCATAGCTTTGATGTTTTATTATTAAGAAAATAGAAAGAGAAAAGAGATAAAAGGACAAAGAAAGAGAAGAAAATAGATAAGCGAAGCCATGACCACGTGGAAAGGAGAGAAGACAGAGAGACAGACAAAGAAAGGGCCGGGAGAGAACAGGCGCAGAGAGAGAGAGAGAGAGAGAGAGAGAACACGCGCTGAGGGGTGTTATTTATAGTGAGTTGGGCGGTCAGGTAACCAGGAGGCGGGGACAGTGTGGCTGCAGGCAGGTGACTGCCTAGGCGGAGTCAGGCTAGAACCTGGGGCGTGGCCACACGTCTCATTAAGGTCCCACAGATAGTGACAAGAGCTTCTTTTCCAGACCCTCATGGATGATCCTCGGGGTTGCTTGTACTTTCTGTATCTGGGTGTCTATGGTCCCAATCATCATTAGTAGCAGCAGCAGCAACACCGCACCTTTATTAGGCGCCACTGTGTGGACTGTACCATTTCAAAGGATTATGGAAGGAGGCTGGAGATCCTTAGCTATGTGGATACTGCTGAATTCAGTAGCTTCGTTGCTTCTGAGAAAGGCTCAGATATCTATCTAGACAGCCAGTACACTAGAAGATCTGCATAAAGCCACGGGGCTTGGTTACACCCAGCTAGGTCACCTAAATGACATCTTCTCCCATTAGCCCTGAAACACTCACATCAAGTGAATCAGTCACCTACCACTACGTAACAACCAGCCCCAAACTCGGTAGCTTAAAGTAGTCATTTACCAACTGTGACACTCACTGTGGGCAGCTGATTTAGCATGGGCTCAGCTGATCTGGAACATTCTACCAAGCCAAGCTGAGTTCATCCATCCACCTGCTGGGTGGTTGAGACAGATGGCCTCTCCTTTGTTGGCAGAATGACTAGGTGTCATGTGATTTGTCCTAGGGAGGCATGAACAAATATCTGTTCACCTCAGATAGGACATCAATGATTGAAGAAATGATTCCTACCATATCCAGCTTGGTGAGCCTGTGGGGTTATTGGAGTTCCTTAGTGGAATTGGGGACACAAACATGGCTGCATCATCCCAAAGCCCACACTGTGAATGACCATTTATGAAGGCTGTTTCCCTGGAGCTCCATGTAGAACTTTCAGGTGCTTAGCAATTGTTTGCTGTTCCCACACCCTACCGTGAGAAGGGACCTTGTCAGTTTTGTGACTTTCTGAGCTTCCTGAACCCCAGGATCCTCTCTTCTCCCTCCAGGGAGGAACATGCCAATCTAGAGGCCATAGGTGGGTAGCCTTGGGGCTTTCTGGATGATCTGGTCATCCATGGACTGATCCAAATTTGTCCCCAGGTCCTGTCAAAGTTGGGCTTTAAGAATGGAAGCTTCTTATGAGTGGATGTGCATTTACACAATGGAATATTCAGCTGTTAGGATACATGAAATTTGTAGGTAAAGCACAGAGACAGAAACATCACCCTGGCTGAGGATTGTTTCGACCCAGGAGACAAACATTGCATGGTTCCTCTTATATGTAGATTTAGAATTTTAAGCTTTAGATTCGTGTGTTTTGCTTAGAATATCTACAAAGGTTGGGCATTTCATAAGGGACCAGAGGGGAGGAAGGGATCTTTCAAAGAAGGGGAAATAGACCATCGTGTTATAAAGGGATAAAGGGGGAAATTAGAAAAGGAGGATTAAATGTGGAGGGGGTGGGGAGAATACAGGCAGAGACAACTAACACTAAAGGCCTTTTGAAGAGCCATGTGGACACTTACTACCATAAAAGCTTCTTAAAATACATGCATATATGAAAGGAATTTAAATGGAGTTTCCACACAATAGGAGAGACAATGTCTCCTATTATAGACATCAAAAACCACCAAGGAAAAAGCCGCAGCACCAGGAATGGGTCTCATCTTGTTGAGTTGTTGGCCAAAGGGGTTCCATAGACCACTTTCCCAAACATTGCAGGCTATAGTCAGTGCTGCTGGTGACCCTCCATGACCTGATTGACGGTAAGACCCTGTTGCTGAAGATGTCACATACTTACATCATCAAACATGGAAGAATTATGTTGGTGTTCAACTAGAGGGTTTATCTGTACAGACTAGCTACCATAGTGATGGAAGATACTATGCATGCTGTCAGAGGAGGAAAGTAGCTGTCAATCAACCTTACCCAGCTATGATCCCTGTGACCTACAACAGTGGCATGAATGTTATGGAAGCAACCAGTCACTTTTTGATTGGATAATAATGTACAGTGCATGAGCTGAAACCAACACCTGACATGGTTAATGACGCCAAGAATCTGAGATCAGGTAGGTTATGGGCCCAAGAAAAAAAAAACTACCACAATTATTCTTTAGAATATGGGAATCCAATGGCTACCAATGACATATTGCTATCTTCACAGATCAGCGCATTCATTGCTCAACCCTCACCAGAGAAAATTCTTCTTGCAGTATTTGGTAATTAACACAGAGACACACAAAAATGGACAACATACAAACAGTGGGAGATTTTGGAGCATCCAGCCCCAAATGGGTGGTCTTCTTCAGAATGGACATATGCCATTGGCCATAGCAAGATAAGGGGCAGTTCTGATTTAGGAGCCGTGTTACAGGTTCAATAGTGTGTCGTCCCTCTCCCCACTACTCGTGGCCATTCAAAACCCCCAGAATGTGACATGACTTGGAAATAGAATCTTTAAGGATGGAATTGGAATCTGCAGCTAGTGGTCCTAGACTTCGGGTAAAACTGAACTATAACAGCTTCCCTTACAGGAAGGGAAGACGGAGATCAGGAGATGCAGAGTGGGGGTTGAAGTGATCCAGTCACAGCCGAGGAGTGCCAAAGATGGCAGCTGCCTTCTGAGGCTGGAAGGGAGGGAAGGGATGGGCTCCCCACTGGAGTCTCGCGACTCCAATGACACCTTGACTTTGGACTTGGCGTACCTGAGTTTCTGGGTCTGCAGCAGTTCTGAGAAGCTCAGACAGGCCGGAACACAGACTCCACCTCTTAGGATCAGGGGGAGGAGCCAGGAAGGTGGGCTGGAGGAGAGCCGCATTTGCCATCTTGTGCCTTGTTTTTCTTCCTCAGCTCCCAATCCACTATTGGCATTTACCTTCAAATCAAAGAGCAGCCATTGGATGCCAGACACCAGCCTGCCACAGCCCGCTGGATCTATTTCAGCACAGGCTCCTGAGAGAGCTTGCACGAGGTGTCGAGGTGTCGTCGCTCTCACAGCTGCCTCCCTTGCAACAGCCTTTCCTCACCACATATTCCTCACCACATCCGGCTGGACTTAGGCCATGTCAGCTCTGTCTGAGCAGAGCCTAGGAAGACAGGATGGCTAAGAGACAGTGCTGGGTGTAGCCTGAGCTCCTGGGGGCATCTTTCTCATGTCCAGTTTAAGTGGCCTGGGCTAACCTGGACTCTTGTTCTCTCTAAAGATCCAAGCCTGTCTCCAGTGCACAGGAGGGGACTCTGAATTGCCAGAAAGGCAGTTTGGAGAGACTTTGGGGCTTGTTCTTTTGGGAGACTGCAGCATGGAACCACCAACCCTTGTCCTCAGAATCCCCACCAGACAACAGCGCTCCCTGACACAAAGGCGCCCGATGCAGCCGGTTCTTAAGAGCTGATGGTGTTGAGGAGACACCTTCAACAACACTGCCAAGTCCCTGGGACTCTAGGCAGAGCAGAGCATAGATCACAGGAAGGCTGTGTTGGGAAACTTTCCCACCAGTCGGGGAAATGCATTAAGTCATCAGCACCGGCCTCGGGGAACCCCTGGCTCATGGGATCCTGCCGCAGAAGCCTCCTCAGTAGCTGAGATCATGGGTAAGGCACCACGCACCCCTGAGCACAGCTTGCCACGGCACCAAGAGACATGGTGAAGTGGGTGATGGAAACAGGAAGTGGGGGTGCTGGAGGTGAAGAACAGAACAAAGAGTGCCCTCCAGCTCGTGCTGGCTTGGAACCCTAGAACATGATCTTTAGTGGAAATGGAGCCTCCACCCTCATACTTGGTGAATGTTCAGTCATGCTAGAGTAGAGGGGTGCCCAAACCCGACAGCTAGTACCACAGCCCTCGTAAGAAGAGAAGAAACCAGGTGTGCAGGCTCAGAGAGAGTCCGCACATGGCGGAAGCAGAAGCAGATACGACACAGTGAGGCAGGAAGGACCCCAGTTCCAGGACCTTCAGAGGGATGTGGCCCTGACTGCACCATCACTTCAGCCTCGAGCTTCCAGGGCTCTGAGAGAATCACACCCAGTTACTAGAAGTTTCTAGGCTGTGGTATCTTGTTACAGTGACCACAGGAGACTCAGGCGAAGTCATACAGCAGGTGGGTGGCTAGAAGATGCAGCAGACTGTCTGCTTCCTCTCTTTCTCCCTCGCCTCTCTTTCCTGGCTGTCCTGGAACTGACTATGTAGACAGGACCGGCTTTGAACTCACAAAAATCCACCTGCCTCTGCCTCTCAAATTCTAGGACTAAAGGTGTGTGGTGTGTGCTAGCAGACTCAGCTTGATGTCATGTTTCCATGAGGAACTTCAAACCATGCTTGCTTCTTTCTTTCAAGAACTTTCAGTGCCTTTTCATTGTTCTTAGAATAAGATACAAAGTATCATAGTGTCTCATAAGACTCTGCGGCTAGGTTCCAACCCCATCTTAACCTATCTCTGTATTGGCTTGGCTGTCACCCCCAACATCTTTTCTGCTGTCCCAACAACTTTCTTTCAACTGCCTCTGTACCCATCTTCAGATGGTTAGATATGGTGTCCCTGTAGAGGACACAGCGATGTCTGCTCTTAAGCGACAAAAGCAGGATCTCTATAATACCTTGCCTGCAGACATTTACAGCGTCACTTCTTGGAATAGCCCCCAAACAAGCATAAAACAAATCTCTACCAGGTGATACGGAACACATGGTCTGTTCCTTCCACCCAGTAGAAGGGAATATTATTTAGCTAGGAAAAGGAATAAAGTTCTGTTGTTTATTGAAACATGGGACAAACAGGCTAAGTGAAGGGATGCCCAAACGGAAGGCCACCTGAGAGTTTGTCATTCTGTCGTCATTCCGTCTAGAACCTGAAACTCTACTGTGACGAGTTAATGAGTAATGGCTTTGGATTTGAAAGGGGCGAGGGTGTAGGAGGTATGGAGTCTCTTCCTCACCTGGTGAAAATGTCCTATATTGACAATGTTAATAGTGTACTGTGACGGCTATTTCTGGTTGTCAACTTGACTATATCTACAATCCAGAAATGGAGGACTCACCTGTGATCTGAATCTTGAGGGTGGAAGGCTCAGGCTTCTGACCTGGATCTTGACATGGAGCTCTTGAGGATCAAGTGGCCATGAAAAGCTTAGGCCCAGGCAAGGTAGTACACACCTTTAATTCCAGGAGACTGAGGCTGGGAGATCTCTGAGTTCAAGGCCAGCCTGGGACAAAGCAAGTTCCAAATCCAGCCATGGCAGTACACACCCTTAATATGGACCACAGACACTCCAGTTGGTTGGGATGATGAAAATTCCAGAAATAGCTCTACTGTCACACAAAGGTCATTAGGAGAAGGACAACTAACTCTTCTTCACCTGCTTGCACTTACTTGCCAGCATGTCTGTGGAACCCACCTCTTCAGGATTCAGCTTATACAGAAGACCAGCTGAAACAACTAGCCTCGAGGAACTGAGCAACTACTAGATTCTTGGACTTCCCATTCACAGCTGCCCATTGTTGGGATGGTCGGACTACAGACTGTAAGTCATCGCAATAAATTCCCTTAATATACATTTCATAGATTCTGCAACAATGGAGAACCCCGACTAATGCATGTATACACATGGAGCATACTAGCAATGGCTGAGTTACTCACGTTGAATGGCTGAGTTCTTGTACATAATTCATATCCCAAGTAAGCTTTTTTAAACGAGAGACTGTACAGGAGGGGAGGCAGAGAGGGGGCTACAGAGCCTGCTGAGGGGAAATGGTGGGCGACCCCTAGAATAGACAGAAAGAAGGGAAAAGAGCAGTTAGCTATTGGCTGGAGGCAGTGTAAGCAACGGATTGGGACCAAGAAAATGGGACCTGTCTAGCCAGGGGATCTTCCTCTCACTTAAAAACATTACGCCAGGCTGGGAAGATGGCTTAGTGGATAAGTGCTTGCCGTGCAAGCTTGGGGACCGGAGTTTGGACTATGTAGATGCTGGCCTGAGTGGATGTGGTGGTCTGTAATTTCAGCAATCAGAGCAGGGAGATGGGGAGGGCATCCCTAGAACAAGCTGGTTAGCTAGACTAGACAAATGGGCGCACTCTGGTTCCAGTGAGAGACTCTGCCTCCACAGGTAAGGTGGAGATCTATCAAGGAAGATTCACATCAGTGTCTGGCCTTTGCACACGTGTGCACACACAGTACAAAAACCACACACATATGCATGCACACCACGCACAGCCCAACAAACAAAGCCATTGTGCCAAGTAAAATAAGTCAGGGAGAGTGATCGGTCTTCATGATCCCGCTTGCACCAAGCTTCTAGAACAAGCCAGTTCACAGAACAGCAGAGCAGAGCTTCCCAGAGACTGGGTGGGAGGGAAGAACAAGAAGCTCCCACCTCACTGTCAGTGACTTGGTAGGGATGATGAAAGTTCCAGAAGCAGATCCGAAGTCACACCGTCCCAATGTTCTCAGAGTCATCGGACAGCACACTCCGCAGCCGCCACTTAAGCGGTCAATGATGAGAGGTGTGTGTTTGTCTCCCTGTGATGAAAACAGAGGCATGGTGGGTCTGTGAGGGGTGAGCTTCCATCTGACTTCTGAGATGTGAGGCTGGGGGCTGGGGCAGCAGTGCACAAGGGGACTGACTGATCAGGAGTGGTTTCATACTACAAGGTACAGATGACCGGACTCTACGGTGTGGAGGGCCGGACAGAGTGCTGAGTTCTAGTGGTGCCACTCACAGGGTAGGAGAGACTGGCATGCTGTGTATCCTCCTACGCATCCAGCTGAGGCTTCCCAGAGCCTCTCTTCCCTTGCACGATGCCTAGGAAACCGCAAACTTGGGAGAGGCTGGACACTTGAGGGACAGAGGAGCGGTGAGGCTAGAGATTTGGTTCTGGGGGAGGTAAGCTGGGATCCACTCTTGGATGCCACCAGATGCCCTCTGTGTCTTGGATGAGGGCTGTCTTCCCAGTGCAGAAGGCAGCTGAGGTCACCAGGTGTCCTCGTGTCATGTGGACACCTGCAGGTGAGACAGAGCCAACACCAGGCAGCTTCGCCTCCTTTGCTGTTTTAAACAGCAACTTCACTGAGCTGCCATTTCTAAGCCTAGACTCCACCCACTCGAAGCATCTAGCCCGGTTGCTATTGGTGTGTTTCAATGAATAACTATCGCCCTCATGACTTTTAGACCATTTTCATCTTCCAAGACCTCTGCACTCCTCAGCCATCACCAATAGCAAAGGTGACAGTGTAGCCCCCCGCCCCCCCGCTCCTTGGCAGCTAGCACCTTTGGTGACAGTTTCATGCCACGCTGTGTCTCCCTTCTCTTGGCCCGGACTCTAAGTGATTGTCAACTCTCTCAAATGGAGCCCTATCTGCACCCGTTCCTTGCGTGGGGTGAGGGTTCATGTAGCTGAATTCAGATGAAAGATCACGAGAAAAGGGGAGAGAAGGCAGGCTCCAGAGGCCACTGGCTCTGCTGAACATGTCCAGAAAACTAAAGACTTTTCTGCTGCTTCCTTCTCATAATTGTGTTGTACTTGGAAACCTCCCGGCACATTGACCCCAGGTTCCTCCGAGGAAAGACTGAAGCAGGGAGGACCCCCATGTCTCTGTTCTACTCCCCCCTCATTTCCTGGCTCCTTAGTGTCTTATTTCTCCAAGAAGGCAAGGAGTTGCCTGCCCCTCTCCATTCCCAGCAGGCTGTGCCCTCTGTATGCCTGACCTGAGGGCCTAGGAGGCAAAGCCAGCCTGCCCTCAGAAGACTGAACTCCCTGAAGGCTCCAGGAACAGGTTCTGGGGGTCGGGGTCGGGGGACAGAGGACACTTGGGCATCCCACAGTGTCCCCTGCCTCAGAAGGGTACCCGTTTGCTTGCTTGTTTTCATATCACTCCTTGATATTTTAAATTTTTAATCACCCTTTTAGGAGGCTGGGCATTTCCGTTTGCGCTGTCCCTCTATCCCCAAACAAGGGAGCCAGCCAGTTGGGGGCAGAGGGTGTCAGTATTCCTTGGGTCTCAGGAACCACAATTGAAGACCCCTCCCTGGCAGTGGGGGCAGCACAGGCAATTCTTTCCAGACCAGGTGGTCCTGGGCTTAAATAAATTCTAACACAGGGAAAGAAGGCTTGACGCTTCTAAAAAAGGAAATGTTTAGATGTTTCGTACACCAGAGGTCTGCCTCTGGTAGTGCTGCACCCAGACTCCTTGAAAGAGTCAACTGTAGCTTTCTCTGCCTCTTTGGGGTTTTCCTCTTACCCCCTCTTTTTACTTCCTGCATCCCTGGGGGAGAAGCACAAACGGGTTCTGTCATCGGAGGACCCAAGCTTTGATTCCATCCATCTGCTGTGTGACCTCTCTAGGCAAACTCATTTTATCATTTGTGAAGCAAAGCTTATAAAAGCTATCTTGGCAATTGTAAGATGGAAGGGCAGCAGTTGCAAGCCACCTGACAGTGCTAAAACAGGCATTTTCTTATGGGTTTCCTAACCAACCAGGAGCAAATACGTGATACCCAAACCCAGGGCACAGGAAAACTTGCCATCAGCACTGCCTTCCCCACCTGATAGGACAGGGAGCCGTGGAGGGCAGGCCAGGAGTCTGCCAAGGGCTCACCCTGATGAGAGGACAACCCCTTCAGGCCTTCTGATCATTGACACCAGAGCTGGGTCCTGTGTGGAGAGACAGCCTCACAATAGGCTTCAAAGGTGGCAGAAGTCCCAGATGTCTGTCCTCCAGCTCTGCGTGTAGCATTCGAGTTGCCCTGAAAGAGCAAACGTGGCTATAGGCAAGGCCAGGCCTACTGTCTCCTAGAAAGCCACACCCTGCTTCTCTCTGAAATGCTCTCTTGAAGTTCATAGGAGGGTCCATATCCGCTTATCTGCCTCCATGTTGGCTGTGCTCATTCCAAAGGGGTTAAAAGTGCTAGGGATGGAGAGGAGAGTCACTTCTCTGTAGGGAAAGGGAGAACCGGGCCTTGAGATCTGGGCACCAGCTGTGGGGTGCTTGGGATAAGGGCATGCAGGTACTCTCCTGCATGGAAGGACCCTGCAATTGAAGGCTCTGGCTCAAAGTGGCATTGCCTCTCTGCTTGTGGAAGGTCTGAAGGAACACCCCATCTAGTGTGCAGGGAGGTGACTGCCAACTCTCTGCTCCATGTAAAGCCAGTCTGACAGAGGGAATCTTCCAGAGAGAGCCTAGTTGGACCAAGAAACTGTGACCTACAAAACTCTGCCCCTCCGACCCACTGGCCCCCACACCCACCAGGACATTTACTTGCAAGAAAACCCTTAAGGGCCACCTCCCCTGGGAAAGCTTCTGGGAATGTCCCCAGAGGAAAGAGTTCGTTGGTGGTGTGGTGCCTGTCTCCTTAGCCATCTTTGTTTGAGCTCCTTGAGGATAGAGTTTTGTCTGCTTTGTTCCTGTGGCTTTTCTTTAGTTACTGGATTTTGCTAGGGATGGGGACTTAGCCATAAAGACCCGGACCCACAACTTCTGGGCGTCTCGGCTCACTCTCAGAGGTTCCAAATCTCTTTTTGCACCCTGTGCACCACGCAGGCCATTTACTGAGAAAAGTGAAGGGATAATTTCCTGACCTTAATATGCAAGCTGAGATTTTTCTCAGCGGTTAATGATCAAAGCTCTGCTTCTGCCTCCTTAGCCCCAGGACGGGGAGGCCGCCGGGCTTAGTAAATGGCTTTAGACATCATCTCAGCCTGGACCTCCGTAATTAAATTTTACATGTTAATCTGAAAGGAGTCGTTTTGAAGGGCTTCCCGTGAGCCCAGCAGGCCTAATTTAGTGAAGCCAGGGCCAGAAAACAGAATGGCCGCCACCTGCAGGTCAGGCACAGGAAGTCAATTTATGCTAATGAGGGTGCTTGGCCTGCCTGAGAGGCATTGTGGGAGCAACATGTGTCCTGTTAATAGGTTATGGTTTTTTTTTTTTTTTTTTTTTTTTTTTGGCTGGGTTGGCCTTGGTGTCCCAGGATCATGTACAGCACCACCTGCAGGCCTATCCGGGATGGTGCAGGCTGTTTGATGACCTTCCCTCACGGTAGTTCTGGACAGTTTGGGGATAAGTAGTATCCCCAAATCTTGTCATTCCTGTGCTTCTAATAGAATTAACTATGTTGAGAATTATGTTGGGATGTGGCCATCCCTGTCTCCTGTAGAAACTATTGTAGAACTTTCTTTGATTATACGCTCCTGCCTTTCTGAAGAAAGTCTTGCTGCACTGTTACCAAACTTGGGGGTCATAATCTTTGCCCCAAGCCAGGTCCAGCCACCTATGCTCAATATGCCAACTAAAAGAGCAAAAATAATAGTGCAAAGTAGAAAAATGAGATTTATTCAATGGGTCCATATTGGGAAGAGAAAACAGAAAGATTCCAAAAGCCCCTCAAGTTTGTCTTCAGGGTCTAGAAGTGAGATTAAAGTTTAAATAGCCAGGCAAGGATATGCATAGCACAGACCTGCCGCTGCCTGGGCCTCAGTCTCATCCTGTAAGGTGGTTTGACAAGTTGTTAGCGGAGCTGTGTGAGGTCTCATTCCAGGTTTCCCCTCTGGCTAATTCTTTTTCTTCTCCCGGCTTGAGATTCCTGAGGGAAGTTTTTGGGGGTTGGGGACAAGTACAATGTTCAAACAGTCTAAAAGCTAGGTTGAGAGATGCATCCGTTTGCATTATCTCTATTTCTACCAGGCTCATTATAGTAGTGGTTCTCCGTTAGCGAGAGCAGAGGAAACTCATTGGTTGAGTACCTTGATGGGCTTCTATGTGCAGCTTGGGACTAGGGTCAGCGACCTGGGGATTCTGAGCTCTGCTCAAATGCCTTCACCTTACTCACCCTCACTGGAGATAGACTAGCTTTCCAGAAGCTCCTACTAGAAGGTCAAGGGTGGTGATCAGCCTCGGCATGCCTGCCCAGGAGCCCGCAGTGCAGATGCAGGGAGAAGCAGGAACATTCACAGAACAAAATGTGCTATTTGTTGCTACTATTTAACAAATGGGGAAACTGATGCTCAGAGAGCTTAAGGGGAGGGAGTCCAAAGGGAGGAGAAGGCTGAGGGATGATGTGTGATGTGGGTGGCTCGGAGACAGTGTCAGCCTTCCATGCTTCTGTGATGGGTGGAAAGGCATGGGTTAGGTGCTGTGGTCCTGCCCACTCTGTAGAAATGGGCATGTTACAGGCAGCCTGCAGCTCTGGTGGGGATACAGTGCTGGGGTGTGGGGCATACCGACATTTAGGTTGGTTGTGAAGAAGTATACTCTTGCTCCCATAGAAAATGCTTATGAACCAACCCCAAGTCTAATGCCCATATGAATCATCTTGAAGCTGGCAGTATAGCCATGTTGATAGAGTGCTTGTATAATGTGTATAAAGAGTTGGGTTTCACTCCCAGCATCACATAAGCTAGGCATGATGAGGCACCATCAGGTCACCCTCATCTACATAGAGAGACCAGGATAGCTTGGGCTACATGAGACCCTGTCTCAGAGAAAGCATGTTGAGCAACCTAGTTCACATTCAGAACCCCCCAGGCTTCAGGCGTGGAAGTCTGTGGATTCTTGGGGATCTGAGTGCAGCTAACCTGCATGGTACTGATACTTAGATGGCCGGGATGTGGGTAGCAAAAGGAACGTCCTTGGAGGAAACATCGTCGTGGGCCAGAGCATCCTTCAGAGCATCCTCTGAAAGTCACACATCAGAAGGTCGAGGCTTTATTGAGTTTTTTGTTATAAAAGATGCCTAGCGGCTGAGACATTCTGTCTTCCAAAACACTGGGATAGCAACATGCATTTGGGGACATAACAAGACAAAATGATTGCCATAAGGAAAGAGAATGGAAAGCTGGATCCTGGTCTATGAGGTCTTAATGCCAGTTTATCTCCCACTCAAACCAAATAGATAGACAGTACCATCTAACTCTGCAACCTCGGGTCAGGAAGGGCCAGCCACTGTATAGTATGGGCTAACCTAGGCTGTGAGTGAACTCACCTGTCAGACCAGAATAGAAGGAAAACTCTACTAAGTACATCAGACAGGGAGACAGCTGGCTGGACAATCAACAGTATAGTCTGCAGTGTAGAACGATGGTTTGTGGGATATCCCCTGGGTTAGACGGCTTCTTTGTATGAAGTTTTCCGGCATGGAATTCACACTACGCAAAGGAGGAAAGTTGAGTCTGGCCAGTGCACAGCTCTGAGGACGGGTTAAGTTTTCATGCATGTTGCTTCTAGTTGTACTATCTCTGGCATACAAATCAGAGATATGCAAATCAGCTATATGCAAATAAGACCAATTCCAGTCAAAGAGTGGTGGGTCCTAGAGTTTGAAGACAGCTACATGGCATGATGTCATTTCCTCCCATTAGCACTTAGGAATTTCTGGACCATGCTTCGCAGTTGACCCAATAGAGAATTGGCCTGCTGGGTCTTCTGGTCCT
Source organism: Tokudaia tokunoshimensis (assembly GCA_036184795.1). Classification (NCBI taxonomy): domain Eukaryota; kingdom Metazoa; phylum Chordata; class Mammalia; order Rodentia; family Muridae; genus Tokudaia; species Tokudaia tokunoshimensis. Next base: position 7,843,126 of record BTHU01000010.1, read on the forward strand.
TTATTAATGGTCTCTCCTTCACAGAACCCACCTGTAGGTTCTAGAGGCACCATCTTCTTGCTGCTACTGCAGCGTAGACTCACCATGGGCAGCTGACTCATTTGCTCTGACTGCCTACAGCTCCCTCCAGCCATGGCACAGTGGCGGTAGGAACAAGACAGTACAGTGTGCTTGCATGCTTGCATCCCAGCAGTCAACAGTCATGCCTCCGAGCCCTGTGCTAGGGGCTGGGCATGGCAGACACTCAACAGATGAGAAGCCTGGGTCCTCTCTCTCCTCTCATGCCCTTCATTGCTGGTACTTCATGGCTTCCCAGAAATCCGATGTAGCCCAAAAGTCTGGCGTATCTGAAGACTCTTTCCCCACCTTCCTTCTGGTTTCACTGGAAGAGGCCACCTTCCTGAAGGTGACCCCGGCTCCCTGTCCTTAGCTTCCCCCACCTCCCCCAAAAAATGCAGCATTGAATCCGTTGTGGTGGCATGGGCCTGTAATGCCAGCATTCAGGAGACCGAAGCTGGAGAATTGCAAGCTTTAGACCATCCTGGGCTATATAGCAAAATTCTGCCTTGAAGAAGGGAAGAGGGGGATGGAGAAGGAGGGAGGGCTCTACTGGCAATTGGCCAAAACTCTTCCCAGCCAACTCCCTGTCTCCCTCTCTGTAAGTCTCCACCTCCAGACACTCCCGACACTGATACTCGGCAGTCCTTGGTCCCCTTCTCCCCGCTGACTCATTTCATCCTGTCCTATCCCCACTGGGGTCCTAAGTCCCGTCTATCTTGTGGAAACTTTGTCTCCGTGTGCCCTTGTCTGTCTTGCTGGCTTCTTGGGGAACACAGAAGCGAGACTGGGGAATCTGCCAGGAGGTGGGTGCAGGTGCCGGCTGGCTGGCTTGGTGCGGTGCTGGGGCTTTGTCACATCCTGTGGTGAAGGAGGAGAGGAGTTTGCCTGTGGAACCAAGTCCAACTTTTAACCATCTTAGTACCTGGTAAAGAAGATATTCTGAAGGGACGCTGTGCCCTGCCCTCCCTTTGGCTATCAGAGTCCTGAAACAAAGGATGCCCAGGAATTGGAATGTCCCTGGAGTCTCATACTGGGAGTTGATGGCCGAGGGCTGGCACAGTCAGAGGGGAGTTTGTCTCCCTGGAAGAGATCTCACACAGTCTGAAGCCTAGTTTGACTGTACTGAGGACAGACTAGAGAGGATGTGTGTCAGTGATGCACAGGACCACACTTTGACCAGGACAGCTTAGCAGTGCATACCTCTTGTCCTGTATTTAAACCTAAACCTCTTTCCAGGACCCCCAAGATGGATTTGGGAGAGTGGACACTAGACCACTTTGTTCTTCTCCCCAAGTGGTTACATTGAATACATGTTTCATTTCTGTTTCTCACTATGACTCTTCCGTCTAATTGGTCTATTGAGGACTGGGTGCTGAGCCTAGCTTGTTAGAGCCCGGGTAGGACCCTGACAGCTTTGCTCATTGAACCAGTTTGCTTATTCTCCTGCACCAGGGACTCACTCTGCCCTGCTCTGGCCCAGGTTAACCCCTGGCACCTTGCCATTCACCATCTTTTCAGGGTCCCCACCCCATTCCGCTTGTCCACTCTGGATTGATGCATCGCAGCTGGCTGAAAACAATCGTCGTTTTCCAGAACAAACTGCTGCTAGTGAACGTTGAAGTTCAGTGTATCCTTGATCGTTTTTGAACCAATAAGGAGACCAGCTGTACCAGAAAAGACACGCATGGACCCAAATATGAAAAATGAGCTATGTGGTGGGCGGAGCTAGGGAGATGGCTCACAAGGACCTGAGTTTGAATCCTTAACACCTATGTAAAAATCTTGGCACGGCTGTACCTGCCTGTAACCCCAGCCTCGGATGGGTAAAGACAGGAGGATCCTAAGAGCTCCCTGGCCAGCTAGCCTAGTCCAAACTTTGAGCTTCCCGTTCAGTTACAGACTCTGTCTCAAACCAGTAACACTGAGAGGGATAGAGGAAGGCACCAGACATCCTGCTCTGACCTCTCTGTATGAACACTTGGGTTATACACCTACACATTCATATGCATATATCACACATCTGCCACACATGTAACACACACACACACACACACACACACACACACACACACACACACACATGCACACACACAAAGTAATAGACACCAGAGTGGATAAAGTACCAGCTCTGAGTAGTCTCTCTCTGCTCAACACCCCTTCCCACCCCTGGTCACAGCCCAGATCTCCAGTCCTTCATTTTAAGGGACTTGGTTCCTCCTTGTCCAGAGGCCTGAGTGAGCTTGTAGGAGTCTTTCCTGGGGGCTTTTCCATAACGCTGTATACACCAGCCTTCCTTCAAGGTCCTCATCACCAGCTGGTCCTTGGATTCTATCGCACTCCTTCCCACCCCACCTCCCTTCAGCAAGGTGAGCTGTGCAAAAGCTCTCTGCCTGGGAAGAGGCTCCAGCTGTTGCTGATAGGTACCTCTGTCCCTGAATGGGGACCACCTGGCAACAGAGGAAGGATTGGCTTTTCTTTATTGAGGTGGATCGGTTTAGCAGGGAACTGACAGTTTGCAGAATCCTCGGGGTAGCAGAGACGACAATTTACTCTCAAAAAGAGCTAAGAGGTTTGCAGTAGTTACAGAGTATTCTAAACAATCATGGGTTTTATCTATGTCCCGGAACCCCCGCTGCACGCTGGAGTCACCTAGATAGAAAGCTCAAAAAAAAAAAAAAAGCCTTCGTCTCTCACCAGGCACAGTTAATTGGTTTAGGGTGGGGACTCCATATCGGTTTTGAAAGCTCCAGGGCGATTCTCACTTGTAGTCAAGGTTATGATTAAACCCGTGCTCTTCAGGCTTCAGTGAGATCAAATGCACCTGGAAGGCTGGGTTAAAACTGCAGGTTCTACCCAGGAGGGCTGAGGCAGAAGGTTTGGGGTACGAATGCAAGGATTTGCATTTCTAGGGGATTGGGGGAAAGGCTTAGTTGGTGCTTGCCTTGCAACAGAGTTCCATGCCTAGAATCTGTATAAAATCAATCTGTTAGTCAGCCATTCAGTCAATCAATCCCAGCCTAGTATGTGGTTGCCGATAGCTCAGTGGGTAAAAACTCTGACCTCAGCAGGATGACCTGAGTCCAATCCCCAGAACCCACATAAAGGTGAAAGGAAAGAACAAACTCCACAAATTGGTCCTCTGACCGCCACACACACACAATAACTTGCACTTCTGACAGGGTCTGACCTGGCCCCTGACTCCTGACCCCTGACCCCTGGCCCCTGACCCCTGACCCCCACCTGCTTTAACTACAATGGATAAAGTGGGCATTAGTAGAGAAGGTCCCTGCTGTCTTTGTGTCTTTAAACACTGCTATGGCAATTCTCAAGAGCTTACAGTGACTCTTAATTTCAGCAAATCTGTTCTCCACTGCATTTCTATTTTCAAAGGGAGGCTACTTGGGGATACCCAGGTCTTCATTTCTCAGTCTTGCTGGGGCTACCCTGCCTCCTTGGGCTTCCGAGCCTAAGGAGATCTGCTTGCCTGAATTTCACATAAATAAGAAGTGGGAAGTGGGTGTCTGTTTGTGTAGATCGTGTGTGCACATGTCTACGTGTATGTGTGTGTGTGTGTGTGTGTGTTTGTGTGTGTGCATGTGTATATGGGTGTGTGTCTGTGTCTGTGCACGTGCCTCTGTGTATGTGTGTGTGTGTGTGTGTGTGTTGAAACAAGAGCCTCTCTGTGCCCTCCAAACTTGCATCATTTCTGAAACATGACATCTCTTAGAAAGAAGGCATACATCAGGGGAAGGGGATGTGCTTGACTGGGGGGCTCACATCCCTCCTGTGCATCCAGGAAGTAGGTGAGGACACACCGCCAAGGCAAACAGCTCATCTCTCCTATCCTAACCTTGAGCAGTGAAGGAACCGTGTTAGAATCCCAGACCAGGCTCTCCTCGAATTATGTCCTCTCTAGCTCTAGCTTCAGAGTTGATTGTGGGATCCTTGCTGCTACAGGAGAGACAGACACCCTGAGAGCCTGTCTGAGTTTGAAAACAGACTCCCCAAGTGCCAGATTCCAGGTGAATGGCTGGCACCATTCTCACTTCCCCAAGGAAACTTATGGACCTCAGACCAGTGGCCACTTGCCTCCCCCGATCTGCTCCCACTCCTTCCCCCCCCCCGATAGTGGGTACAGAGCAACCAGGTGTACTCTTTTCCTTTAACTCCCCCACCATCCTTGGAATCCCACCTTCATCCTCCCAATGCTGCCACCCAGGAATCAGAGTCATCTTGGCTGCAGCCCTATGAGACCATGCTCTTTTTCTCTGAGAGCTTTAAAGGACTCTGCCTCATGGTTCTGCACTCTCATCCCAGGCCCTGCCACTCTGCCTGCCTGCCTGCCTATATGTCTGCATCATTGATGTATTAACTTAGCAGACCCCTAGCACAGAAGTTAAGCTGTTATGGGGAGCCCACCAGAGAGGACCACTCAGACACAGTTTATAGCCAACTGAGAGTCTTTATTCCAGCTAGCTGGGACTACACTCGGGACTAGCGTAAGTGTCCTGAGCATGGGGCTTTTGAAGACAAAATCCGTATCCTGGCATCTCACTCCCAGCAGCCACAGGGGGCCTCGCAGGAGCAAACAGATGAACAGGAACTACGATGGGAAGCAGTTGGCTGGAGGAGTTTGCCTAAACAGGCAATTTCACAAAAGCTAAGGTAAGGTAGCTGGGGCATCCTGACCTTGAGTTCCTAGAACATTCTCCATCAAGGAGATAGAATTCTAGCTAAACCTGAAATGGCCTCAGCACGAATTCAAGATGGAAGAACCTCGGCACTGTCTTGGCCTGTCACTAAGTGTCACCAGATAGCACCTGAGGCCTATAGCTGAGATCTCACTTCCCCTCCTCTCTGATTATCCATCAGTGTATTTTAAAGGAGCCTTGATTTATGACTTTCTTTGTTCTGTTATTGCAAGTACTTGGAGAAAGTGCTTCCATGTTGGAACCTGGAGTTTGGGGTGGTCTGAATCTGCATTCTCAGACCGTGGCCACTCCTATTGGTCTCCAGGATCACCTGTCTCTCTAGAATCACAGGAGCCCCCAGAAAGTTCCCCATGGCTGGGTGTCTGTTCAAAATTCCAGATGGCCTAGGCTTGGGTGGGACAAGGACCAGGAGGCAAGAGACCACACCCACTGTCTCTACGTTGTCTTTGAGATAAAGTCTACAGTGAGAAGCTCAAGGAGTGGGGGCAGGGTGGGAGCCAGGCTGGAGGAAGAACAAGGGACAGACCTACGTCAGAGAGGAGGTGGTGTGGTGTGTCATAGAAAGTATACTTACCCAAGAAGCCAGTGGATAGCTGGGTCTTGCCACCAGGGCAAGTCTAACACAGGGAACATTTGTTATTGGGGGAATGGTAACAATGTTCCAAATAGCCTCTCTCTCCCTGAGCTAGCGGGTAAGGGGTAGGGGGAGGTTGGGGAGGTGGACTTTCTCCATTTCTAATGTAGTATAACCATCCTATTGATAGGTGCTCCAGTGAGTCTAAGAGAGAGAAAGATGCTGCCCTCATCTTTCATAGAAGCTAAGACACTGACGATTGCAAGCCGTGTCATTATTTTATGTAACCAGAAATGGGGGGGAAAAAGTCTACCAAATAAATTACAACATTGATTGCAAGAATGTATCCAATTCTAGAATATAGAAAAATATGAAGAAATGGTGTCTTTGAATCAATAACATGCAGTAATGATAATAAAATACTAAGCTCACTCTTATTTATGGCATCCTCTGCCAAACTCTTTACTTCTGTCTCCTCCCAGAGCCCCTCAGGAGCCCTTCATGGCAGGGGCTATTATGCCTCAGAAAAAGCAAGGCTTAAACATTTGAGTAAATTGGTCTCTCGGCTAAGAGATGGGGGCATTGAACTTAGGGTCTTCTGGCTTCTTTAGAGTGAGCTGATAAGCAAGTCAGAGCAGAGCCAGAAAGGATCTCCTCCTATTGTAATTTGTCAGAAATGAAGATGGTCAATAAATAATTGAAGGGAGAGACCGGTCCACACAGGCAAAACACATTTGATGGAGGTTTGATAGGGTAGCCGTGCTGGCGTAAATCGCCGTTTGCTCTCTGGAAATCTAAGTAGCAAGTAGTATATAGCACTTAATCTGCCTCCATGCTTTCTGTTGTGCCTCCATCCTGGGAGAAACGACCCCATCATTTTGCTGTGCAGTCAGGATGTTTTCCGTGTATACATATACGGTGTGTGTGTGTGTGTGGGGGGGGTGATGTGGACACTTTCATATGTATGGAGAATACACTTCTATAAACATTCATTTCCCAAGGTCAGAGAGCTGGCTCCAGGGTCACAAACACTTGCTGGTCATACACAGGACTCAGACTTGCTTTCCAGCACTGACATGACGGGTCACCACCATCTGTAACTCCAGTTCAAGGGGATCTGAAACCCTCTTCTGATGACTTCAGGCTCATGCATGCACATGATATCCATACATAAACCCAGGCACACGCAAGCACCACGCGTATAAGTTTGCTTTTTATTTTTAGATATACTTTAAAATTTTACTTTATTCAGGGATCAGGTGGAGGGCTGTGCTGGCTTAGGGGTTCTGTTTTGTTTTGTTTTGTCTTTATCATTTTGACATAGCTAAGGTCTTCTGGGAAGAGGGAACCTTAATGGATAAAATGTCTCCATCAGACTGCCTGTAGGTAAGTCTGTGGGAGACACTTTTTTGATCAATGATTGAAGTGGAAGGGCCCAGCCCACTGGCCATGGTGCCACCAGTGGACAGGTAGTCATAGGCTGTATAAGAAGTCAGATTGAGCAAACCATAAATAGCCAGTAAGCAGTATCCCTCCATGACCTCTGCTCCAGTTCCTGTATCCAGGTTCCTGACTTGAGTTCTCCTGCTCTGACTTCCCTCAGCGATGAATTGTTCCTTAGCTGGGAGTGCAAGTAGAACAAGCCCTTTCTTCCTCGATTCGCTTTTGGTCATATTGTCCCATCACAGCAATAGAATGTTAACTAAGACATGACCCCACAATTCCATTTCTCCGTATTAACTCCAAAGAAGTAAAATATATAACCAAGTTTCCCATGCTGATATTCACTGGCATCTTTTCAAGAGCAGCCCTGGGTTTATCTAGATCCATACATTTCCATGTGATTCTCTGGGATTCCCCATGGTGTCTCAAACTTGACTCACCTGAAGGGAAACCCTTGATCTAACCCTGTCTCATGGCCGTAGCTCTGAACCTCATACGTGGGCCGCCTGGGGGATCAGAGGCTGTGCTGAGAAACCTGCTTGAGAAGCTCTAGTTCTACTGAAAGGGGGTGACTGTCCCCTTCTAACACACCCATGACAGCCAGGTGACCCTCCTGGGTAGGGCGAAGGAAAGGACTTCCAGACCTTGGGTCTCACCATCATTGGGGCACCTGAGACAACCAGACAACCCGTTTCTGATGCTGTTCCAACTGTACCTTGATGAGGATAACTGGATGCCGGGCAGTGGTGGCCCACACCTTTAATCCCAGCACTTGGGAGGCAGAGGCAGGAGGATTTCTGAGTTCGAGGCCAGCCTGGTCTACAGAGTGAGTTCCAGGACAGCCAGGGCTACAAAGAGAAACCCTGTCTTGAAAAAAAAACCAAAAAAAAAAAAAAACCAAAAAAAAAAAAAGAGGATAACTGGATGCTCTTGCACGAGTCTAAGGGACTCGTGTTCATTTTGCATTACTGTAACAAAGCAGAAAACGACTTTGTGACTCTAGCTCACAGTTTCAGTGTGTCCCAGTCCATTGTGGCAAAGACATGGCAGAAATCATGGTCCTGGGATCACTCGATGGAGACTCTTCACATCGTAGTGGATAACAAAGCAGAGAGAAAGGCGGGAACAAAGATCCAACCATCTTTACTGCTCAACATCTCGCAGAGGGTTTTCCGATGTCGGTTAGCTGTGGAGTACCTACTGGGGACTGGAGGCAGGAGACACTGGGTGAGAGTAAAGCCTCTGTCTACAAGGTGTTCGAGCTTCCAAACTGATAACACCACAGGGAAAGAGCTAGAAGGAGGTGTGTACACACCTATTACCTCTTTAATTTAATCATATAAATTTAAGCGATAGCACATAAAAAGCTAATGGTACAAGATGTGACCCGCCTCACGCTGATCGAGCATGGCAGATGGCAAAAGAGCTTAATTTCCTACCATGAGAGCTACTGTCACACAAGGTGGTCAAGGCTTGCTAGAGAGACAGCTCTGGTGCACAGCATGCAACAGGCCCTCCCCAGAGACCCACTTTCCCCCAGCCAGGGCCCACCCCTAAAGTGCCACAGCTTTCCAGAAAAGCACCTGGAGAGAACAAGCTTTCAGAATGTCCCTTGGGAGGGTGTTCAGCATGGCATTCAAGCCATAACAGGAGGAACCATTACGTCAGAGATGGAACCTCTATAGTTGGACGATGGAGAGAAAGCCACCGCTTGTCTCTTCTTGTCTCCTCTTCCATATGCTTCTTGGTCCCCTGCTCTGCTTTTTGACACCCTAACCACCAGAGCTACCTCCCCCGTGAGCCTTGACCACCTTGTGTGACAGTTGCTCTTATACCAAGAAATAATTCTCCTTTGCCATCTGCTCAATCAGCACGAGCAGGTCGCACCTTGTACTATTAGCCTTTTATTGCAATCGCTTAAATTTATATGATTAAACTAAAGACGTGATAGGTGTGCGCACACCTCTTCTAGCTCTTTCCGTGTGGCATTATCACTGTCTGATAGCTCGTACACCTTGTAGACAGAGTTGTACCCAACTCCCCCCCCCCCAGAAGCTCCACAGCTAAATGACTCTTAGAAAGCCCTCTGCAAGATGTAAAGTGTTAAGAATGTTTGGAGCATGCTGGCAAATGAATTCTGATGATGCTGTTTCAAAGTACCTATGAGGCACAGTCTATGAATACATGCGAAGATTCATCTTGTGTCCCATGCACTTGGTGGGCCTTGCCCACACCTGCCAATCTGTTCTAAGAAATCCCGATCGACTCCCATATTCCTGACCCCTCTCTGGAACATGCATGCAGTCAGAGCTTTAAGTTGAAGTCAGGTGAACAGTTCAAATCCTGCCCTACTGGTGTCCTGGCCAAGTCCCCATTGTCTCAGGGACTCTTGAAAAAAATCTTTGTCTATATATGAATATGATATGTGTGCGCTCAAGCATGTGCATGTTCATGTGTGAGAGTGTGTATACACCATGTGTCAGATGACAACCTCAGGTGTCCTCATCTTCCACCTTGCTTGAAATGGGGACCCATTGTCCTTTGCTCTTTGCACACTAGGCTAGCTGGCTTGTTTGGGGGTTCTGCTTCTGCCATAGAGCTGGGATTACAGATGTATCCAGATTTACTGGGGTGCTTTGCGCTGCAGGTTCTCCCCCACCCCTCTGGAACTCGACCCAGACCTCTGGTCTCTTTCCCCTGTGTAAAGAGAGTCTAGGCAGCTCGATCCCAGCATGCCCAGCACTACCTCTGATCTCTGAGCAGGGCACCGCATCACCAAGAGAGTCCAGGTTGCTTCTTGGGTGTCCAAGGTTGTTCATTAGCCATTGCCTTCGCTACAGGAAGGCAGGGCAGAGGCTGAGCAGGGCTGGGGTCGGTCATCAACCACAGCACAGCTGTGGCCGAGAGGCAGCTCCCTGCAGAAGCAATCTCCCTTTAGAATTGCAGGCCGGCAGTGTGTGCCTTGGATAAAGTTCAGGTAATCGTGCCTGCAGCCTGCCTCCTCCCTCCCTTGCTCTCCCCAGCTCGGAGCTGACAGAGTTATAATAATTGGGTGCCTCTGCTTAAGCTCATCAGCTCTGGCTTCCTGAAAGGAACGTGGCAATTAGCAGTCCTCACCCTGTAATAAAGCCTTTAATATCCACTTTCATGGTTCATATTACAGTCATTCAGGCCTGTCCCCTTGCACATGGCCTGTCAGGCAGCGGGGCTGTGGATGCCCACTAGGGAGCTGCCCCCACTGAATGGCTCGACACACAATGGTTGCAGAGACTCCAGCAATCCAGGCCAGGCAGCTGGGGAATAGGGCTGGAAATGAGAAGGGATATTTCTGCCCACCGGAGGTTCCAGGGGGGTGATGGGGGAGGTGGCTAGGAGGCAGGGGGCATAGTATCCTCACTTCTGTAAGTCTCCCACCATCCCGCTCTCCCTCCAGGCTTTCTTACCATGGAGTCCCCCCTGCACACTTTCATTACTGGGCATTTTAGAAGCACAAGAAGATGGAGGTGTGGTTGGGGGGAAAATGGATAGTTCTGGATGGAAGCTCTGCTCATGTGTACGCCTGCTGGTTGCTTGCCCACTTCCCAGGGGAAAGACCTTGTTAAACAGCAGTTATAGGGAACATACTATGGGGAGTGAGGTGGCTCCTGCTAGAGTCTCTGACCACCCTCTCCTGAGCAGGGGCCATCTTGGCAAGTACCTGATCTGCTATTGTAACATGTGCAGGCAGCAGACAGGGTCTTCTCCCATCTCTCAGTCAGTCATGAATGGGTTAACAATGAGTATCACTCACTGTGTGCCAGGCACAAAGATAAAGATAAGAATTCTGTCTTTGTGGAGCCAGAGAAAAGCATAGAGGATGACAATGGTGTATACAGTAGGAGGATAATAGGGATAAGGAAAGGAACAGAAGGAATAACCCAGAAGGGAGGATGCGCATTTGTACTTCTTAGTTTTCCTGTTGCTGTGACAAAACACCTGATAAGGGACATTGAAGGAAGAAAAAAAATTGTCTTTAGGGAATTTGAGAAGGAACAAGACCCATCGTGGTGAAGAAAGCGTGACTGCAGAAGCCAAGGGACAGCTGTTCACACTGCATCCACCCACAGGCAGGAAGTAGAGAACAGACAGGAAGTGACGATGGGCTGTACAACTTCCAGCCCATCCCCAAGAGCGTCCCACTTTCTCTGGTGAGCTCCACCTCCTACGGGTTCCATAACTTCCCAAAAAAGGTGCCTGCAGCTGGAGAGCCAGTGCTCCAACGTGTGACCTTGGGAGGACACTTCACCTTCAGGCTTCTATAGCATCCACGGCTTCCCGGAGGAGGGACTGTCTCCTGCGGTGGGTTGTGTTTTCTTAAAGAAGCAGTATGCCTTATTTCCATGCTGTGGACTCTCTTTAAACCTTGCCACACCCACTCCCAGTAATGAAGTCTGTGCGCCTTCCCTTGAACCTGAGCAGGTAGGTCCTGGTGGCAACCGTGCTCAGTAAAATGAGAAATAAAGAAGGCTGCAGGACTTTCAGGTTAGGTGAGAAAAAAACTACAGACTCTCTTGATTTCCATCTTCCTAGATGGTTGGTTGTTCTAGGAACTCAGTTGCCATATTGGGAGGAATTCTAAACCACACGGACAGACTGTGCAGATGTCCCAGTTCACAGGCACAGCTTATGAACAAAATCGACCCAGTTGGATGCATAGTTGAGAAAACATTCAAGAAGACTCCAGGCCCAGAGTCTGTCTGCAATGAGACCCTGAAGAAGAACCGCCCAGCTGAGCCCAGTCAAGCCTAGAAGCACAGGGCCCAGTCAAAGGCATTTTCACTATTTGAAGCCACCATGTTTTGGGGCATTTGTTATATATCACAGTATGATTCTTAGTTTGCAATGGAGGCTGACCAAGTGGTGGATAAATAAAGTTCTAGATGACAAGGACACAAAGAGAAACTGCGTGAAGTAGATCCTGTTGATGTAGATTGAAGGGAGTTGCAGGGTCTACAAGATTGAACAGTGCAGAGGCAGGTTTCACCCTACGAATCCGGGAGTTATGGAGGGTTTCAAGCAAGGGAAAGTCCTCTAGGACTTAAGAACCTGAAATACTGACAATGGGATGAAGGAAGTAGAAACTACGTATGACAATCTATACCAGTGCCAACATCTTGGACAATGAGCAGATAGGAGGCTACTCCATGAACCTACTCAGGAGAAGGCAGTGCTGGGGTAATGGGATTATGAGTCCTGTGATATTTCAAACATACAGTCAGTTTTGTGGCTGGATGAACACAAGAGGTAAAGAGAAGAGGGAAAGACTCTTGGGTTTCTGAATTGCAAGGTGTTGTTTCATTTGCATTGCTGTGATAAAAAACATCCTCAGAAGCAGCTTTAAGGAAGGGTGTGTTCATCTTACAATTCCAGGTCACCGATCATCATTGGAAGACGTCAAAGCAGAAACTTGAAATAACTAGTCATGTTCGTGGTCGAGAGCAGAGAGAATGAATGCACATGTGTTCATGAGTGCTCACAGCTCTCTCTCTCTCTCTCTCTCTCTCTCTCTCTCTCTCTCTCTCTCTGTCTTCCTTCCTGATGGATGATGCAGTCTGAGATGCCCTGCCTAAGGAATGGAGCTATCCACAGTGGACTGGACCTTCCCACACCGGTGAACACAATCAAGACAATTCTGCCACCGATGTGCACCACTCAATCTGACTTAGGCAGCCTCCCCACTGAGGGTCTCTTCCTAGGTGATTCTAGATTCTGTGACACTGACAATTGAAGGGGTTGCAAGGCCCAGAATAGAAATCAGAAGAAGCAATCGTAGGGAAGGACATAAAAGTTCCCTCTTGGGGCATATGGGTTTTTTCTTTTTTCTTTTTTTTTTTTTTTGGTTCTTTAAGACAGGGTTTCTCTGTGTGGTGTTGTCTGTCATGGAACTTACTCTTGTAGACTAAGTTGGCCTCAGAAATCCAACTGCCTCTGCTTCCTGGCTTTTTGTTCTTTAAATAGATAAATAATGCCTTATGGGCTAGAGTCACAAACCATAGAGACCATAAGAAAGGCTGAACTTAAAAGGACAGATGTGAGATTTATCTCGACTACTGAGCCATAGAATGTGGGAAGCAATGAGGCCCCAGGACAAATTTCTACCAGAAGCCAGTGTCCGAAGGTGAACTGAAGAGAGGAGGAAGAGACAGAAGAACAGTGTGTGTGTGTGTGTGTGTGTGTGTGTGTGTGTGTGTTGTATGCCAGGGAGTGGGTAGGACAGTCAGAAGTGGGGCAAGAAACCAAGGACAGAACATTCAGGTTGGAGTGGCAGATACATCACTCATACATATGTCACTGTGGATAGCCAATATCTGGTTTCCAATGTGTGTAATCATTAAGAAAAGCAAGGCAGGCAAGGGGGAAGTCAGTACCTCTTTCCTGAGAAAGAGTACATTACATATCTCCCACTGGGGGAGGTAGTCATCTGTAGGGGAGAAGAGTGGGATGCAGTGCCCACGTGTGTCTCTTGTCTGAGTGACCAGAATGTGTCCTGGGCTGGCACTGCTCTAGGTTTACCTTCTGTTGCTCTGACCAGAGGCTGAGCATTGTTGTGGTAAATCTCCAACCCAAATTAGCCCGGACAAAGAAGTCACAACTCAATTAATGTGAATACAAGCTGCACACCTAGACTGGGCAGATGTACCACTACACTACCATCTTCCCCATCTATGAGACCCCTTATAACCTGCGGTTTCTCCAGGCCACGTGCTTCTGCTCCACTTTCCTTCCACCTCCTCCTCCTCTATGGTGGAAAGAAAGGAAGATTATTTAGACCACAGTTTTGGAGGCTGAAAAGCCAAGATTGGGTTCACACACACACACACACACACACACACACACACACACACACACACCCTTCCCCTGGGACGCCACCTACATTGTATCGTTGGCTGAGGAAATCATGATAGTGTGAGTTAGAATCCTGGCAGTAGTACCTTTGAGAAGGATGGGTCATATGGACAAATGAAAGAGAGGGAAGAAGGGAGAGATGGAGGGAGGGAGGGAGGGAAGGAGGAAGAGGAGGGAGAGAAGGAAGGAGAGAGAGAGAGAGCTCCTCTGATCATTTCCTGGTCCACCTGTGTCCATAAATGATTGCTGTCATTCAGAACGGGTCTTTCCCACTCCATCTGCTGCTCTAGGCACCGATCTCCTGTGGAAATGGGTGGCACCATCCCCTAGGCTGGGGCTTAAAGAATGAGGAGAAAATAAACTGAGCAGCAGATCCATCTCTCCCTTTGCTTTCTGGTGGTCGATGCAATGTGACCTCCATGGTGGACTATGGCCTCAAACGGTGAGCCCAGAGAAACCCTCAAGTGGCTTCTTTCTGGTATTCTGTCATAACAATAAGAGATGTAATCCTCACCACACACCTGTTTACCAGTTCCCTAGGCAACCCTCAGTTCCATTACACTGACACCAAAATTCAACATCACAGGTGCCATTTTGATGATAAAGACTCTAAAACTCAGAGTAACACAGTGATTTTGAGTCTTTGACTCACACTGGGGCCTAGTCTCTCAGATCAGAATTCTTCCTCTCCCTTTTTCTCTGTGATAATTTCAACAGTCAATTTGCCACAGTCTGGAATCACTTGGGAAGAACATCTCCACTGAGGAACTCTCTGGATCAGGTTGACCTGTGGGCATGTCTGTGGAGGGTTGTCTGAATTACTAGTTGATCCAGTCCACTGTGGGCAGCAACAATCCCTAGGCTGGATCTTGCACTGTGTGTGAGGAAAGCTAGCTGAGCCAACAAAAGTGCCTAGCTCCTCTCTTTGCTCCTGCTGATGGACACAATATAACCAGTTGTTACAAATCCCTGCTACTGTGACTTCCCTGCTGTGGTGGGCCTTAACCTGGGATTGTTTTAACCTGAAACTGTAAGTGGAATAACCCCTAAGGTATTTTTTTTGGTCAGGATGCTTGTCACAACAACAGAAATGATACTAGAACACTCCCAAATTCCCAGAATAGCAAGCAGGAAGGCAGACAGCTCCCCCACCAGGCAGTCCTGCTTTGGGGGTAGATGCTTAAGCCCCTCCCCGACCCCATCCTTCTTCCTCTAGCTGGGAGCAACTTCCACTTTTCTCATTTCTTCCCAGCCCAGCCTTCTACAACACCTGCTCTTCAAGCTGTCACCGGCCCACAGAAGTACCCCTAAATGAGTGGCAGTAGGCTGTGGAAGGCGAGGGAGGGGAACTCAGAAGAGTGGGTTGGTTTCAGGGGCAAAGCAAAGGGCAAGAGGGAAGGGTAAGGCTGTCTCCCCAGCCCCCCTGCCAGCCTCTGCCTACCTGCCGAGCCCAGCGCCACGGAACCAAAGCACATTAAGGGTAGGCAGGCAGGTGCTCAATGCTTCTAATGTCTCTAATGTGTTCCATTACAACCGTTCCACAATAAGGTAATTATGCGAGGAAATAATAAACGTGTCCGTCTTTCTGGAAATATTTTTACTTCCAGCAAGAGGGAAGCAGCGCCATTGTTTTTTGAGAGCATCTCTGCTCCCGTACATATTAATTAAGTGTGCTCCGGCTCCAGCACCTCACGGCATTTGTATTATTCATAAATGTCTCCGGGATGCAGTAACTTATGTACTCCCCTCCTTGGCTTGAAATCGTTTTTTAATTTCAAGTTCTCTTTTGAGTAATTGCACTTGTGGTTTGTGCCATCTGTGCCAGGGGCCCCACTCCCTAAATTGTACCCCCACACTTGCTCTGCTTCCCTCTCATTTTGCTGCTATGAGGGGCTCTGACCTACAGGGTCTTTTTCACGTCCCGAAAGAGATGCAAGTTTGGGCTCCGGATGGGAGGATCATCTTTTAGAGCATCATTCTTCTTAGGGTTGATTTCTAACTTTTCTTTTTTATTCCCACCCTCCCCCTCTCAGCTCTCCCACAGCGACTCCATCTCTCCCTTTCTTTCTCCACCTTGCATTTTTCTTTAAATGAATAGACTATGATTTTAAGCAGTTTGAGGGAAAAATTGACTGGAAAGTACAGAGAGTTCCCAGGCACCTCCTCACTCCCACCTCCGTCGCTCCTGCTGTGAGCATCTTACATTAGTGTGGTACGGGGCAAGGAACCAGGGCGATGTGTTACTATTAGACAAAGTCCACAGCCTGCACCAAGGCTGCTGTTGAGATTATGCACGCAGTGTCTCTGGGTAAATGTCTGACGTCCTATATCTGACATCTAGAAGCATTTCACGGCCCTAAAACCCCACTTTCCTCCACCCGTTCATCTTTCTCTCTCTGCTTCAGTGCCCTGAACTTCTGGCAAGCACTGATCTGTTTTCTGTCTCTGTAGTCTTGCCTTCTCTAGGATGTTCTATCGTAGGAATCAAACTGTATGTACCCTGCTCAGATTCCCTTATGTTTCTGGACTTGAGTCTTTGTTCTTGAGTCGATGGAGTCTGTCCTGTGGCTAGGATGTAAACTCCTCAGAGACAAGGACCATGATGATGAATGGACCTTTCTTGGCTCTGTTTGGAGATGGGTAACTGTGTACCGAGATACCAAAGGGCAAGGGTAGGTAGAGGCCCCTCTCCTCTCTAGTTGGTTTGACCAGATGGTCTATAACATCTGAGATTCTGAGGGCAAACTAGCTGACCCCTAGGCTCTCATCGGGACTCTCTGTGTGCAGAAATAACCAGGCCCAAGAGAGTGGCGGCAGGGCTGGTGGTCTTTCCAGTGTCCCCTCTCTTCTCAATGAGCCTATGGTTTGAGGTGGATGGGCAGCGACATGGAATCCTTCCAGAGAGACAGGTTGTGGAACCGTTGACCCACAGGGAAGCCAGTGGGCTGGTCATTGCAGCCCAGCCTTCTCATGCACGGCCCCAGGGAGCTGAGGTATTCTCTGCTCTACCTGGGTGAGCCAGGACCACACAGCCCCACCTCACCCGCAGCCCGACCGCTCCCTGTAGCATTAAGTCTGGAAAGTGTGAGATCTCTCACTGAGCCAGACCTCTGCTCCAGGAACCTAGACATCAAAAAGAAAGCCAGAAGTGCCTCTTCCTCCATTCTTAGCTGAGATTATAGCCAAAGAAGTGTCCATGAGAGAGTCTGAGAGACAAGCAGACACAAGGACATAGAGTGGGCTTCCTGACTTCCCCTCCTGGAAACCCCTTCTGGTACACAACCTCTCTCCAGCATGTGGGAAGTAATGGTTCTGACGAGTGCTGGTCTTTCACTCTCTCTAATCTTATTGTGTTGTTCCTTTTGGGAGAGGAATGGTGGCTGCTTTGCAGTTGACAAAGGAGCAGAGGAAGAAAAGCCAAGACACACAGATTCTGGGGATGCAGAGAAATCCTCTACACCACACATATCTACGGTAGACTCTGAGAGGCAGAAGTCCAGGTCGGAGCCCTCTCTGGCTACTCTGATCCTTTATTGTTCCTCCTGTGTCAATACAGTTGGTTTCAGTTCAGCTCCAGAGCCTGGGAGAGGATTCTACCCCCATCCACTCAGGGTAGGGATTCTAAGGGGCCAAAGGTCATACACAGTGTCTACGTCTCCAAGGCTTCTGTTTCCAGTTAGCATCTTTAATTGTGCATAAGTGGTTATGTCTTGAATCTGACAGATGGAGGCGGAAGCAAGAGCTTTTAGTTGGAGATCTCTAGGTCGGTGTCCCCAGAAGTTTCTATCAGGAGGAACACAGGCCAGGGCTAGTACGGCTCTTCTAGACTAAGGGCACACAATAGCATAGCCCTTCTCCCTAGGGTGGGATGTCTGGGTGAAGGGAATGGAAGCTAGGATTGCAAATGGGAAGAACTCATTGGGGACAGCCAGCCTCTGGCTGCAACAGTGCACTGAGAGGAAAGATACGCAACCCCAGCCCTGCTGTGTGCAGAAGCGAGCTGTGCTGGAAAAGTGGGCTCCAGCTGGCGCCCTCCTCTCTGGGCCTCCGGCCAGTCTGGGAGGGCATGGGCAAAGGCTTGAGAATGGAAGGGAATCTGCAGTGCCCCTCCCTCCAAGCCCTGACTGCTACTCCAGCTCACTGGCAAGGTGAGGTCAGAGATGTTTCCTCACTCGGACCCTGTGGGCCCCTAGTTCTCATCTGGATGCTTTGTTCTTCCGACTGTGAGCAAAAACTCATTCACAATTCGAGGGGAATGAGCAGCAGACTTGGCTGAGGTTGGACATATCAGGCCTAGCTACTCTGATGATCCTTGCCTGGGTCTACAGAGTCTGGCCTCCCCACTATGAAGCTACACGCTCTTGGGTGCAAACATCACACAGCTACAAACAGACTCTGTGTGTATCAGACCATTTGGACACTCAAGCTTCAGTCCTTACATCTGTAAAGTGGGGACAAGGCAGCCAACCTTGGGATTCTGCCCGTTAGGTCAGGTTGCTAGGTGAACAAGAGTGTCCAGAATCCAGCTGTATCCTGTTGCCCTGCTCACTCCCCTCCCAAGGATGAGAGAACCCAGACTCTTTTGTCTTGTCAACCAGCTGGTGTTTGCCTCCCATCCCTTCGGTCCCTTTGTTTCTCCTTGTTCCTTATTACCAGACTATGTATTTTGTGGAATGGTGGAGGTCTGTGTCTGTTGACATTTTTTCATTCCATAAGTATCTGACATGTGACTATTCCACAGCAGGCTATGCACCGGGCACTGGACTTGCATCCAGGAGAAAGGCAGGCCTGCATCTTGCTCATGCCAAAATGATAGTCTGGTGGGGAAGGCTTGGCATTGTACAAGCGATTTTTAATAGTGAACTACCCAGCATGGGGAAGAAGGGTTTGTCAAAATAACCTAGGAAATGTGAGCCCACTAAAGAGAAGGTATGTGCCCAAGAAAGAGTGAAGGGACACTGTCCCAAACCAAAACTCATCTGGTACTACTTCCCGAAGCTTAAAGGGGTGAAAAGGAGCTTCCTGGGGCTGATGGCGAGATCCACCCCACACTCTGTTCTGCTTCATAGAAGCCATTTCCAGGGTTGCCTTTTTGGAATCGTTGAGGATGGCGTCTGGTGTCCCTCTTGCTGTTCTGTGACAGTTGAGTCATGCTCCACTAAAGGGAGGTTACTGATATTTCTTCTTCTTTCTTTCTATCGAAAGACAGCGATGTAGATAACCCAAAGGGGAATTCCAAGTCATTAAAATATACACTCAAAAGGAAGAGGCCAAAACACAATCCAGTTTGACCCAGGGTCAGAATTATCAGCTGATCTGTGGGGTGGTCGTCCACAATGTATCTGATGCTTAAAGCATCTCCCAGCTGCCTAGGGTACGTTCATAACTCGTGGGCGATAAACAACTCCTTCCGCGAAGCCTGAAGTCATCGGGTCAGGAACAGCTGCAGCCGATCTGAGGCTCTCTCTGTCAGATTGTTTCTGGAAATGAGAAAAGCATGTTGGAGTCAAGAGTTGTAGAATAAACTGCTGACTTCCCATCTGCCCCTCAGGGACAATTACTAGTTTGAGAAACCCATGTTTAGAGTGTATGAAGGGAGCTATTCGATATGCAGTTTCCAGGAGAATAGTAAGTAGACATTGTAAGTTGGAAGAGGAAAAATTCCCATCTTTACTCATGGACTGGTAGTAATGAGGGCCAACAGGTTGGCAGAAAGCCACATAAAATTCCATCGGGGACGATGGGGTGGGATCTGTTGAATTGTCACAGCCTGTATTCATTTGATTTTTCTGGTGCCCTGATAAACACTGATCAAAGGGAACTTGGTCCAGGAAGTTGTTTATTTGGCTTACACGTTACAGTCCTTCTTCAAGGGAGGCCAGGCCAGGAACTCAAAGCAGGATCCTGGAGGCAGGAACTGAAGCAAAGATCCTGGAGGTCGCATAATGGTTTGCTCCCCATGGCTCCCTCAGCGTCCTTTCTCATACAGCCCAGGACCACCTCCCCAGGGGTGGCACCACCCACAACAGGCTGGACCCTCTCACTTCAATCAAGAAAATATCCCCACAGACACATCCTTTCCTAGGTAGGTCAGTTTGTGTTAAGTTGACAAAACCCCACCCCCACATGCACTCTTATCCCCAGAGGTCAGGAGAGGGATTGCAGACACTACCCATAGGGTAAGTTCTAGACAGTGGCTGGAGCTGTTGGAGAGAAAGATCAAACCATCTGTAGATGACCCTTATAGGACAGTTTCTGGGGCATGTGACTGCCTGTCTTCACTTCTTCCTTCTCAACCCTGGGAAGCCACAGAGACTAGAAGGCAGTGGATAAGGTTTGTTCAGCCACTTTCGGAGTACAGGAGACCTGCAGGGGCAGGGACAAACAGACTCAGTACCACCATCATTCACAACTATCTATCTTCATGGCTTTCCTCTTGACAGCCCTTCCATTCCCTGTTCTTGGGAATGCCAGGCAAGCCCCTGATCAACTGAGCTACGCTCCAGCCCAACTTTTTCTCTTTCTAATTACTTATATACAACAGCTTGGAAAACTCACATACAGTGGCTGAGAGCCCCAGCCTTAGAGTTGGACACACTTGGGCTGACGGCCCCACTCTCTGGGGGGTCTCTGAACAAGTTACTCATCCTTTCTGCATTGCAGGTCTCTCTAGAGCATTGGTTTCCAACCTGTGAGGCATGAGCCCTTCAAGGTCAGGAAGCCCTTTCACAGGGGTCATCTAAGACCATTGAAAACCCCCAATATTTAGATTGCAATCCATAACAGTAGCAAGATTACAGTTATGAAGTAGTAACAAAATGTTATGTGTGGGGGCTACCACAACACGAGGAACTGTGTTAAAGGGTCGCAGCATTGGGAAGGTTGAGAACCACTACTTTATAGTGAAATAGGCACAATGCCATCTTCTTAAGAGTGCTAAGAGCGATCACGGCGAGAGGCCCCAGCACGTAAAGCATCTTGATAAGATGCCAAGCTGCTGAGTTTGATTCCTGAGATCCAGATGGCAGAAGGAGAGAGCTGAGTCCCGCAAGTTGCCCTCGACCTCCACAGGCTTATATACCACCATGCCACTCGAGCAGCCCTCCCACATATAAATAAATAACTGCACTTTTAAAAAGAAGAGCTGAGAAAAGTCATTGAGAACACGGGTTGAACATCCTAATCCAAAATTTCAAAGCCCAAATACTCTGAAACAGATGGTTCCTGAGTTCTCAGAAGACATCACAAGTAAAAATCCCCACCCCACTCTCATGTGGACGCTTATAGCCAAAATGAAGATATGTAAACCTTCAGAGAGTGACTACCAGGTGACATAGGTCAAGGAACACAGAAATGTTTCCTAGTTTTCGAATTGGGTCACATCCTCAAGATGTTTCATTCTGGAAACACAAATAATCCCAGTGTTTAAAAAGAAAACCGTCTGGTCTCAATGCTTCAGACAAAGGCCACTCAGCCTGTGTCTGTCTGTCCCTGCCTGTGTGTCTTTCCATGCCCATTTATCAAGGCTCTTCTTGCCATTATCTACACAGGTTTGTTAGGAGAGCTTTCTGCACCTTCCACTTGCTGGTCTAGGGCAGCCAAGCTTGTGAGCGGCAGCTAATCTACAGGGTGACAAACCTTCCCCAGAGCCTTGGCAGGTGGCATAGGGTCCTTCTGGTGCTTCGCAGGGAAAGGGCTGTGGCTGAATGGGCAGAGAAGACTCAGCCTAAGCAAGGCGAGGGATTTCAGCACAAGAATCTCTCCTCCTCCCCTTTCCACCTCTCCTCTCTTTTCCCCTTCCCTTCTCTTCCCCCTTTCCTCCCTTCTTTCCTTCCTCCATCCCCCTTTGTGCATGTACGCACAACTTGGCATCTCCCCCCCACCCCCATAACCACCACCACATATCCCTTCAACAGCCCTGGAAGTTCAGGGCCCATAGGAGGACTAGCTAGTCCTTGGGGGCTTCTCTCGTCCTGTGTGGAGGATCCTTTCCTAAGACCATCTTCTCCTTATTGCTACTTAGCAGGATAATTGTTGACCCACTAACTTATACGGCCATATGTTTATCTTCTGTGGGACTGGGTCTGTGATGAGACAGTAACATGAGCTGGTAACCCCTCTCATTCTCATCTTCTTGGGCTTTGACTTCAACCCCCAACCCCTTCTGCACTGTGGCTCCATGTATAGAGAGGGGCTTATGTCTCAGTTACAATAATCAAATGGCTGCAATCACCCTTAGAAGAAGGGGAGAAGGGGATGGGGTCTTGCTCATGCCGTGTCTTCATACAATAGAGCGCAGACATTTATGGGTGAATCCATGGATGTTACAAGGCAAATACTTGTGTATACTTTATTGTTATTACTCTGTGTGTGCGTGCATGTTTGTATGTGTGTGTGCATGCGTGTGTATGTGTGTGTGTGTGTGTGTGTGTGTGTGTGTGTGTGCGTGCATGCATGTGCCCTGGTAAACTTGTGAAGATTAGAGGACAGTTTTCAGGACTTGGTTCTGTTCTTCTGCTTATCGAGACAAGACCATCTTGCTGTTTCTGTTGCACTGTATACTTCAAGCTAACTGGCCCATGGAACCATGATCCTCCTTTCACAGCCTCCTATCTTCCAACAGAAGTTCTGTGATTTCAAGTTCCTACTGCCACACTCAGCTTTTTATGTGGACCCTGGGGGCCAAGCTCCGGTCATCAGGCTGGTACTGCCAAAGCTTTACCCTTGGAGCCTTGACGGCTCACCTGCGCATCATGCTTTTAAGCGTCTTTGTGCATCTGTAGGTCTGGATGTTAATGTACTTATTTCTGTGTCTATTCTATGGGTATCTTCTCCCTGCCCCGTGTGTGTGTGTGTGTGTGTGTGTGTGTGTGTGTGTGTGTGTGTGTGTGTATGAGAGAAAGACACAGAGAAAGTCCTTAACATACACAGTCCTCTTTTTACAGCATTTCAGGAGAATGATCCTGGGACCTGACTCCATAAGCCCGAACTGCATCTTCCCACATGCACAGCTCTGCAGATTTTCAAATATTTATCCTCCTATATTTAAAATCTGTGAAATCTCCCTCTCTCTTCCTCATACCTTATGTGCTTGTGAGTTCCTTCAGTCATCAGCCCCTCTTCAACTCATTTCCTCTTCGTCTCTAGATATATATGCATGCATGCACACGCACACGTACACACACACACACACACACACACACACACACACACACCACTAAAGAAAGAGTAACCAGACCATATTTTGCACTTCTAAGTTGTGCACAGTAAAGGACACATGGTGCCATCACTCTGACACATATCGAGCCAGAGAGGGATCTGCTCCTGAGGAGAAAGTCTTCCCTCCACGAGGGGTTCCCCAGGCTGCCACTGAGCTGCCCAGAGGAGAACTAATCAGTGCTTTCCCAGGGCTTGGAGAGGAGCTCCGAGAGAATGTCATTCTCGCCTGGGCTGCTGGTGGCTCGGGTCTCATCTCCCAGAGCTGTGATATCTAAGAAGCCGCCTGAGGGGCGGAGGCTCTCCGGACATTTCTCCACCTTCTGGTGTCTGTAGATTATCTCCATCGGGCACTGGACAGCCATCCCTGAACCACTCGCCCTCCCAATGAGAAAGACCTTGAAGGGGCTGGGGAGGGGGCTCGGCCAGTAAAATGTCTGCTGAAGAAGCCTGAGGCCCTGAGACCAGGTCCTCTGCAAAGGCAGCAGCGTGACTTTATAACTCTAGCACTACGAGGGTCAGGGGTCATGAAGATAAGCAGCCCACTGGAGTTTGTTAACCAGCCAGCTTAGTTGAACCAATAAGCCTCAGGTTCACTGTGAGACCCTGACTGGAAATAAATAATTAAATAGCAGCAGAGGAATACATCCGACTTTGACCTCTGACCTCCACACCCCTGCACATACACCTGCATGCTCGTGCGCGCGCGCGCACACACACACACACAAACACACAACAATAAAGTATGCACAAGTATCTGCCTTGTAACATCCATGGATTCACCCATAAATGTCTGCACTCTATTGTATGAAGACACGGCATGAGCAAGACCCCATCCCCTTCTCCCCTTCTTCTAAGGGTGATTGCAGCCATTTGATTATTGTAACTGAGACATAAGCCCCTCTCTATACATGGAGCCACAGTGCAGAGGGGCTTGGGAGTTGAGGCCAAAGCCCAAGAAGATGAGAATGAGAGGGGTTACCAGCTCGTGTTACTGTCTCATCACAGCCCCAGCCCCACAGAAGATAAACATATGGCCGTATAAGTTAGTGGATCAACAATTATCCTGCTAAGTAGCAATAAGGAGAAGATGGTCTTAGAAACGGACCCTCCACACAGGACGAGAGAAGCCCCCAAGGACTAGCTAGTCCTTCTATGGGCCCTGAACTTCCAGGGCTGTTTTAGGGATGTGTGGTGGTGATTGTAGGGGGAGGAGATGCCAAGTTGCAGCTTGGAGGATAGATGTTCTGAAAAGCTTTAGATACCTGAGGTCTCTCCCTGGGTCCCCCAAGGGATGAGACTTATTCTCCCGCTATCCTGGAGTAAGCCTCTCCATCCCAAGTGAGCCCACCTAGGGCTGCAAATTGTAAACCCTGCTGGGTGTTCTCTCATTTTGGTAGTAAGAGACAGTACTGTAGCAATGATTCCCTTTAAACCTCACACAATCGCCTCCTTGCCACCCCTCTGGGCTGCGAGCATTCTCAAGACAGTTAAAGCAGTGCCCCTGGGATCTCTAACTAGGCTTTGCTCACTGGATGCCCAAGAGTTAAGTGGGACCAGGCTGCAGCAGGTGCCTTGGGTACCCAGCCATACCCCTCAGATCCTACCTTCAGCCAGAGAAGCTGCAGCCCAGCTTTCTATGACCTGGGCAGTTGGTCATAGAAAATCTAAGCTTGGGGCCATACAGTCATGACCTTTAAGTCCTATTTCTGAGACCTCGGGGCTCCATGAACAAGATCTGACCAGCCTCGAGGCACCTGAACCTACACTACTTTGCCAGCTAGGTGGGTTTCCCCCAAGCTGATGGGTGGCTCCGCCCACAGGAAGAGCTGGGGAATTTCCTGTTCCCAGGCAGCCCCTTACCAGTGTCTCCCTGGGGCGTAGGCAACCACAGCCTGTTCCAGAGTTTACCTAGTGGTGTCCCTGTGGGGCAGCTCCAATTGTTACACACATAGCTAAAAGGAAGGGCGCAAGTGGTTTTCTTTAGAATATTGCCAAGATGCTGTGTATGCATCTGGGTCCTTTGGTGCTAGCTTTTGGGGACCCAACAGAACCCAACACATACACCAAGCTCCTGGCAAAATCTGCTGCCTCCAGACCGTCCTGAGGTTAGGCCACCTCCCACAAGCAGCTGACTCTCCTTAGGAGACTAATGTGGGGCTTCTCCAGGGGGCTCATCTGAGGTCTGAGAAGATGAGGGGGAGGGGGGATGTCTTCTGTGCCCTTGAAATGCAAGGCTTGAGTTCAGGCTACATGAAAATTTCTGGGGCCCCCATCTCTCTCACTCCACCTGATTTCTTCTCGGGTTCTTCCCAGAAGTCTCTGGGTAGCGGGAGGGGAGATCACCCACCCTGAGACAATGCAGGAGGGAAGACACGGGGCTTTATTTTATTTGTTTCTTTTTACAACTCATAATCTGAAGAGCCAACAGCTTGGTTCATGATATAAACACAATACAATATTTAAAGCACTCATAGGTGCTTTAGAGATTGGCATGAGAGCTGTCCATATCCGATATATGGTATCCTTTAATGGGAGAATTAGTGTGTGTGCGTGTGGGGGGACAATAGGCTTTTGGGCATGCCTGTGGTAGACCTATCTTTGTCATATTAATTAACTGTGTGTACGACCATCCCCTGGGCAGGCATCCTAGACTGTATAAAGTGGGAAATGAAGCCGGGTACGAATGTACACACATCCCTCACCCTCTGATCCTGACCATGGCAGCCATGGGTGTGAGCAGCTCCCTCAAACTTTGGGTCCCACTTCTCAGGAGACGGCCAACTTATATTTTTGAGGCAAGGTCCCTCGTTGGCCTGGAACTCTCTTATGAGATTAAGGTAGCTGGCTAGTGGGTCCCAGTGAGCTCTTTTGTGCTGGGATTACAAGTGGCTTGTCACCACATCTGGATTGTTCACATGGACTCTGGGGGATTGAACTGAGGTCATCGTGGGTACAGAGCAAGCACCACCCCAGCCCTAAATGGGCCAGTTGCATAGTGGTGTGTGCGTGTGTGTGTGTGTGTATGTGTGTGTATGTATGTATGCATGAGTGTGTGTGTGTGTGTGTGTGTGTGTGATATCACAATACATTCTATATGGCTCTTTAAAAAAAAAGTAGGAACTGGAGAGATGGCTCAGCTGTTAAGGGTCCTTGCCACTCTTTTAGAAGATCTGAATTTGGTTCCCAGTGTCAACATCAGGCAGCTCACAACCATGTGTAACTCCAGCTCGGGGAGATATAGCACCCTCTTCTGGCCTCTACAGGCACATGCACACACATGGCATATATACATACACATAGCACACACGCATACATAAATAAAAAGGATAATTCCTTTCTTAAAAAAAAAGAGAGAGAGAGGTAGGTAGAGCAGGCATGGTAGTGTGTGACTGTTATTCTAGGACTTAGGACTTGAAGGCAAGAGAATCAAGAGTTCAAGATTATCTTCAGCTACTTAGGAAATATGTGGCCAGCTTGGGTTGTGTGAAACCCTGTCTCAAAAATATCTCCAAGTCAAAAAGAGGCAGTTGGATATAGAATTTCTCAGTTTGGGGGCTAAAGAGCCTACTGCTTTTATGGAGATCCCAAGTTTGGCTTGAAGTACCCATGCTAAGTGGTTAACAACTGCCGATGACTGTAGCTCAAGGAGATTCAGTGAAACTCTAGCTTCAGGGGATCTGACGCCCTCTCCTGGCGTTCACAGGCACCTGCACTCATGTATACACACCCTCACAATACACACACACACACACACACACACATACACACACACACACTTAAAAATAATATCAGTCATAAGGAAAGAAAGTTGCAGCTTTGTGTCATGCAGTGGTGACTTGGAGTCCCATCTCTGTCACTTCCTGCCTCCAACAACAGGACACTCACCCCCTAGAAGCCTCAGCTTCTCCAGGTAATAGTCCTTTCATTCCCAGATTGTTGAGTAGGCTCCAGACTACTCTACAAAGCAATTGAAGAGTTCCAGGAATGTTCTGGGCCCTTATTTTTAATAATCCTTAATAATGATAATTAACAGCTGAAAATTATGCAGAACCTGCTACTAGAAACCACCATTGAATATGAAATTCTTGTTCATTAGATAGTAATTAGTGCTGAGGTTACCTTCTCTCTCCCAGCGAGGCTTCTCTGGTGTTCGGCTGGTTTAAAAGTAGTGTTGAGGAATGGACAGACAGCTCCATGGTTAAGAGCAGGCGCTGCTCTTGCAGAGGACCTGAGTTCAGTTCTCAGCACCCATTCCAGGAAGCCTGTACCTCTAGCTCCAAGGGATCAGCACCCTCTTCTGGCTCGAGTGGACACCTGCAGTCATAAACACAAATCTGTAAACACATGCATGATTAAAAATAAAATAAAAATTTAAAAAAGAATGTTGTTTAAACAATGTTTTGAAGATACAAAGAGTCCTGACACATGATCATTCATTTGTGTGTACATGTGCGGGTGTGTTCACCCACACGTGTGCATGTAGAAGGCAGAGGTAGACATGGGTGTCTTCCTGAGTTACTCTTGGTCATAGATTTTTGAGACAGAGTCTCTCCCTGAGACAAGCTCTACTCTTGGCTAAACTATCTAGACAGCAATCCCCAGTCACCCACCTGTCTTCACCTCTGAGTTGGGATTAAATATATGTGTGTGTGTGTATGTATATATGTATATGTATATATCCATATACCTGCCCTTTCTAATGGGTGTAGGGTATCTGAATACAGGTTCTCACGCTTTCACTGCAGCAAACTCTTTACCCACTGAGCTGGTCTCCCACCCTGATCATCTGTCTTCTAAAGCCCTCAACCTTGGAGAGAAATGGTTTCTCCCCCAAACCAAAGGAACCACCAGGATTTACACCAGAAGTGAAATAGTTCATTTGAAAAGTTAAATGGGCAAAGGGGGGGGGGTGTGACCCTGTCCTGACATTCCCAGTGTGGGTGGATTCCAGTCAACAAGGCAGGACTGTATCAGCTTTGCATATCCTGACCCAGAGACTGGCCCTTCTACAGGATCCAGTGACAGTGAAGTTAGCTTTGCAGCTAACAGGGCTTCCATCCCCTTAGACCCATGGCTTGTATCTCTTTTAACCTTTGTACAGAGTCAGATTGTTTATCTCATAGAAAGAGTCTGGAACTAGTCTGTGCTATCTATCGTCTGTCTAGTGCAAAGCAGAGTTGACAGAGGGTCTGTGTTCTGTTGTCTGCTTCTCTAGCTTTGTAAATTGGGCAAGTCACTCGTCCTGCCCAAGACTCAGTTTCCCCCTCTACAAATTGAGGACAATACTCAGCTCTCACATGACTGGAGAGAATAAATTAAATTTCGGTATACTTTTCTGTTGATGAGATAAAATATCATGACTAAAGCATCTTACAGAAGGAAGGGTTTATTTTGACTTAAGGTTCTTGAGTTCAACATGGTTGGGGCACATGATAGCTAGAACATGAGACTGAGAACTCACACCCTCAACCACAAGCACGAAGCAGAGAGAATGAAGTGTAGACAGGGCTATATGATCTCAAAGCCTGTTTCCCAGTGGTGTGCTTCCTCCAGTAAGGCTGCACCTCCTAAACCTCGTCCCCGCCAAGAAAACAAGTGTTCAAATACTTGAGTGTTTGAATACATATGTGTGTGTGTGTATTCGTGTGTGTGTGTGTGTGTGTGTGTGTGTGTGTGTGTGTGTGGGTATGTATGTAGCAGTTTAGCAAAGACTTTGTGGCCTAGAGGTGGCTCTGTGGATCAGGGTGATTGCTGTGAAAACATAAGGACCTGAGATCAAATCCCCAACCCTCATGTAAAAACTGGATCTGGTGGTCTGGGCACTTGTAATCTCAACACTGGGAGAGAGCTGGGGGCAGGAAGACAACTGACACTTGTTTGCTGCCATCCTCCCTCCTGAGAGATCCTGGCTTGAGGGAACAAGGTGGAGAATGGGCAGGACAGCTAATGTCCTCTGGCCTCAGGTGAGCCTGTGTGCATGTGCACATATACCCTGTGAACATGCAAGACTGGGTACAGCGCACACTCCACTTGCACAGACTGACTCTCATTAGGATGAGTTGCCAGCATGCCGACGTGAAACTTTCACAAGGTTATTTTGTTTCAAGCCAGCGGCCTGCTTGGCAGATAAAAATCTGTATCTTGATCCCATTAGCAGCATATCAAATCTGATCAGTTTTGATGCAAAGAATTACTGATGAGCGATTCAAAACTTTTACATCAGATTTTCTTAGATGGTTAAATCATCTGAGAACGCTATCCCCCTCTCCACATGTGTGTGTCTGTGTGTATGCGTGTGTGTGCATGGGGGGTTGTGCATGGGGGTGTATGCATAGGGGTGTGTGCATGGGAGGGCATGCATAAAGGGTGTGTGCATGTGTGTATGTATGCATGGGTATGTGCATGGGTGTGTGTATATGCAGGTGTGCATGCATGTATGTGTGCATGTGGGTATGCATGTGCATGGGTGTGTGTGCATGTGTGTATATGCATGTGTATGTACATGTGTGCATGGGTGTGGACATGTGTGCATGGGTGTGGACATGTGTGCATGGGTGTGTGTGAGCATGGGTGTGGACATGTGTGCATGGAGTGTGCAGAGGTGTGTGCACATATGTGGAGGTCTGAGGTCAACACTGGTGTCCTCTTCAAAAGCTCCGCTTCACTTTATTTTTCAAGACAGGGTCTCTCAATAAACCGAGAGCTTGCCAATTGGCTAGGCTAGACTGGGATTAATGCCACACTCATTTTTTTTTTAACATAGGTAGTGGGGATTCCCAACTCAGGTCCTCATGCTGTGCAGCAAGCATTTACCCACTGAGCCATCATCCCAGCCCTTCCCTGGAGAGAACATCAAAAGTATCAATCCCAACCAAAGCACACTCTCTGGGGAGCTGGGCTGGGGCACCTACAGTCTGAAACCTTCCCTAGGAGATCCGCAGCAGCCCCTGCGGCTGGCACTCACCCAATGCTGGCGATAACTCACTCGACCACAACAATTTAAACATGCGTCTCTCCGGTGCTCAAGTCATTTTATTTGAGAGTAATTGGTCCAGCTCTGAAAAGGTCATCATGAATTTGCAGGTTCTGCATGAAGCCCGGCAGGAACTGTGTCAGGAAAGGAGTTGGGGCACAGAGAATGGATTGAGAAGTACATGGTGTGTGGGGTGGAGGCGGTGGGGTAGGGGGGTTGTTTTTTAGCTGAAAATAAGGGGGAGTCCTTCCGACCTACAGAGTTCCATCATGGCAAGAGGCAGATCCTCTACACCCAGGGAGTTCTGGTTGTGAACACTTGCAAATGTTCTCGGGCTTCCCAGTGCAACCTCTGCCAGCATCAAGCATTCTGTAGGCACAGTCAGGGTTGAAAATAGCTTCAGCCCTTGCTCTTGGCAGACTAGATTAGAGCATTAACTCTTTGCCTCCTGGCTGGACTATGGGAACCCTCGTTCTCTCCTCTCCTTCAGTTTGGGCAATCGATATGATCAATTGGAGCTTTCTTCTCCCTTCTCTCCGTGGAGCCAGTTTTACCTTTGCTTTGATAGCATGACTAGAAGGAGAAACTGAGGCTGGCCCTGCCCGGGTGATGCCTCCTGCTCTGTTCTCTTTGGGGTTGCTCTTTGTGGATGAAAGGGGCAGGGGCCAGGACCTCAAGGATTTCCATTCCAAAGTCTGAATTTGGAATTTGCTTTGAGCTAGCATTCAATCCCTTGACTCGTAAACATGCAAATCAGCCAGGTAATTGGGACACCTGAAGTCCATGTGAGCCCAATCTATCTAAATAATTCAGGCCGATAGTAAATTACCAGAAACTCAGTGCGGTGGGGCTCGCACACTGGGGAAGGCCTGTCAGTTGCCTTTGTTTCTAAATGGAGCCTGTGTTTTCCTCTTGACTCCTGATATTTAAAAAAAAAAAAAAAAAAAACCCTGCACCAGGCATCACCTAGCAGAACCAGAGGAAGGGAAGGTGTTTCCTTCTCTGATGAAAGCCCAGCCTTGAGTGGTCCCAGCTGAGCCCCATTCTGAAAGTCACTTGGCATTAGGGCTTCCTACCGAACCCAGGTGGTGTTTGGTCGACCTTGAAGGAGCCTAGTTTCTTGCTGGATTCCCGGATGTGGATTTCAGGCCTACCCGGGAGTACAGGAGAGCTGATGACGTCAGATCTCTAGGGCTGAGGGAAGGTGGATGACTGACTGAGCCCCACTGCGAAAACTGGGTCCTGGAACCCATCGGGGTCCCTCCCACCAGGACTGAGTGACTTTCTAGATTATAGCTCTTCAGACAGGAGTGTGGAGGGTGCACAGGCGTTTGGTAAAAGCGGCCCTCAGCAACGTTAACCCAACTTGCTTGAGGAATGGCCTCGGACCCACCCAGACTCCATTTTTATCCCCTGAATCCCCACCCCACCCCCATTTTTCCACTTTTCTAAGGCTGATGGTTTGAAAACAGGTCTTTGTTTCTCAGGCTAACTGGGTACCTGCTGTTGTAGTTCCACCCACTTGAAGACTCACTGGCCTAAGCCTGTGACATCACAAGCCCGGTCGCCGCGGAAACGGGCAATGAGGTCAGACAGCAGGGGTCCGATGGCTTTGGGCTGGGGATGAAGGAGCCAGTGTTTGCAAAATGGAGCTTGAAAGGTATTAGAGGTGACACAGGGAAGGAAAAAAATGTAACCAGCCAGTTTCCTCAAACCCGGAGAAGGCTGGGATTGTGCGATTCAGGCAAAGTGGATTAGCAGGGCCCCTGCCTGAGCCGCGCCCCGCCTGGAGCCAGCCCTACATCCCAGAGCCTGATTGCCTATTCTGAGCTGGTTCAACTCGTAATTTGTTGGCTCAAAGGTCGGAATGGACTCCTAAGGAAGACAGATTTCCTAGTGGCCAATCCTTGGGGACTGAGCTCTCGAAACCAATTGGCCCAAATTTCAGCTGTGTTCAGGTTTTAAATTCCCACTGGGTTGAGAGTAGTTCACACAGGGAAGAGTAAAAAGAGCATCTGAGGCAAGTGGCAGTTGGGGGGCTTTGTAGTTGGGGGAGCTATATGTCCAGAAGGAGCAGAGGCCTCCCTGCAGGGGAGACGGGGGGGGGGGGGGCAGGGACACAGAGAGTTGACGGAGCCCCTGGAGACCCAGGGAGCAGACACTTTATAAATCACCAGCTCCTTCGTAAAAATGGAGTTTAACCTCCCCCAGCTTTGCTTTTGAATTTATTAGAGGTTTCATTTCCTTGGGTAATAATTCATTATCTCGTTCCCAGTCCAGGGAGCGGGTGCCGGCCCACGAGTGGCATTTACCTTCCTACCTTAAAGTGAAGCTTTTTTAGCTGTGTCATCTTGTGATCACTCTCAGACCCAGCCCTGTGACAGCTTGCTTCCTTAACACGCCCTGGACCCCGCAGGACCCCTGGGCAGGGCTGACCGTGGTGAAGGATGGTCCCCGCGGGGCTTCAAAGCCTCCCTACCTACCTCCCCACTGCTCCTGCACCCTGGACACTCCAGTCTGTCTTTCGGAAGAAGCTGTGTGCTGTCTTCCGGGCCCTGAGCCTCTCTATTGTGACAGAGACAGCAATAAGATTGAGCTGTTCTTCCTGAGCCCAGATAACTGCTACGGGGGGGGGGGGGGGGGGAGACGACTCCTTGGAGAGCGGGGGGAGGGTGCACAGGTGACAGCTTAAAGGGAAGATCTGAAAAGCTATTTCAATCCTGTCTCCAGGTGGGACACAGGCGGATGCCCTTCCGTGGAAGGAAAGTTGTTCTTCTCCATCATCTTTGCTGAGGAAGGAGGAGGGTCCAGAAGGAGGTTCTTGATTGTTCACTAGAAAAACATCCTTTTCCAAATTCTATCTTGTTTGGACTCTCTCTCTCTCTCTCTCTCTCTCTCTCTCTCTCTCTCTCTCTCTCTCTCTCTCTCTCACACACACACACACACACACACACACACCTCCCACCCAGACTCATTTCTTCTCTAGTTCCTGACCTTTGACCTGATGTCTCAGTGAGCAAAGCCACTGTGGTCCCTGCTCACCTGATGGTCGAGCAGTCTGAGATTTATATCACATTTTTATTAATTCTTTGAGAATTTCATACATGTGTACAATGTCTTTTGATCATATTTACCCCGACTCCTTAACTGCCCCCAGATCCCTCCCATCTTCCTCTCTTTGTTCTAGTGTTTAACTGAGTTCAATTTGCACTGCCCATATATCCACAGGTGAGGGCCTATCCACTGGAGCACGGTTGATCTAGGGACCACATCCTAAAGAATATTGACGTTCTCTCCCCGAGAAGCCATAATCTGTCAATAGCTCCTCAGCTCATGAGTCCCATCCCTCCACCTCTTTCCTGCTGGAGTGTCCACTGGTATGAGCTTGTACACTGTTGAGTGTTGGTCCTCCCAGCCTCTGGTTCTTTCAGTGTTTCTGCTTCTTCCTCTACCTTGATGGATTCTCTGTGTGTGTGTGTGTGTGTGTGTGTGTGTGTGTATGTGTGTTTGTGTGTGTGGTATAGATGCTTATATTTATGGCTCAGGAATCCACACACACTTAATCTCAGCACGTTGACCAGCTGTGAGGGTTCAAGTTACCCAACATCAAGTGGTTGGCAAATGTGCTGTAAATGTGACATACCCTCCACAGACTCAAGCGTTTGCACACTTGGTCCCCCACTGGTAGCGCTGTTTTAGAACATCATGGGATCTTGAGGAGGTAAACCTCACTGAAGTGAGTGAGTCAGGTAGGGATTGGCCTCGGTGTTTGATATCCCAGCTCCACATTCTGCTTTCTGCTACTCTCTGGTTTCTTTCAGATATTTGGGGCCTAAAAAGACATGTAGCTAATGCACAAGTGACCTGGGGGGCAAATGTGGGTGACAAGGAGCCTTCTTGCCTCATCAATTCTTAATGGATTTTGGAAGGGATGGGTGAGCACCTATGGTGAGTTTTCCTGGTCACCTTGCAGGGGAGTGATTGGCAGGCAGTTTTTGTTACTGCTCTCCAGATGGGTACACTGAGGTTCCTGTGTTCTCTCCCCATCTGGCCAGAATCCATCCCTGGTAATAGAATCATATGATACCTGAGGTAGCACCAGATACCCAAGCTCTCTGAGGGACCCAATATCATGATTCCCACATGTAGTGATATTAGAAAATCACTGGCATGGATTCATCTCCTCATGGTTATATAGCAACCCCGCATGTATGTTGGAAGTGTGGGATTGAGGCCCCAGCACAGTGGGTCTGTATTTTAACTAGCCCTGAGTGACAGTTGAGTATCTCCCCTCCTGGGTATTGAAATGTCATAGAGGACCTGCCCTGTGGAGCCCTTGGACTCAAGGCTTCTTTCTTCCTCTTACCCCACCAGCCTTGATGTGGGGTATCATCCCCACATTGTACATTAGACACACAAGCCCCCAGGGAAGGAGGGAAGGTCTCACCCTTCTCCAGGACCCACCACAAAGCACTTCACTCCAGCCTGCAGAGGAAGGGCCTGGAGAGAATGGGATGGGGAAGAGGACAAGAAGTCCATGGGGGAATGCCTATAAACCAGCAATGGTGGCTCCTGGCATCAGGAACAAGGAGAAAAGAACTGGGAGAGAGATTGAGGTCTACTGATTCCCAGTTCTCTCCCTATGACCAGAAATTCACCATGGTCCAGGCCAGTGCACCATAACCCTACATATGGAAGAAAGGCAAGGAAGATTAGAGCCAAACCCCACCTGTCCAACCTCTGTGGTGAGAATTTGGAGCTTTTTAAAAACCCAGTTATGTGAACATGTTTTTGTTTTAATCCCAGGTATGGGATAAGAAGCTACTTCATAGCAAGTGACTATGATTTGTCTAGTGCTCTAGGAGGGGTGTGATTTTTGCCCAGCTGCAGATAATTTACATTTGGAATTCTGGGAACTTAGGCAAGGGTATAAATTTGAGAGCCTCCCCTCCCACTGGGGGTGTGTGTCAGGGTTCCTACTCCTGCTGGTTCCTGTTGTGGTTTGTTGAATGGTTGTGAGCAAAGAGACAAGAAGTTGGAGGTAGTCTGAGGATGATTAGACTTGCCCCCAGGAATCCAATGCCCCTAAGCATCAGGACACAGTCTAAAGAAGTCTGTGCCCCCTTTTCCTCTGTAACCTTCTTTCCTTCCTACCTAGTGCTGGGGGGTTGGAAGGAATTAGGGTGGATTAGGGTTGGAAAAGTGGTAGGTGTAACAACCCAATAAAATAGAGCCAAAAAGCAAGCCAACAAACCCCTCGTTCCTGCCCTGTCTACTCATTGCCAGCAACTATAACTAGACTTGAAGGTGGGGTGCTTTTGACTCCCAATTGAGTCTTGTTTATCAAAATGGTAGCATGCGCTAAGCATGCACAGCTGAGAACAATGACCACACAGGTGGGCAGTGGCTTCTATGAACTGGGAACAGCTGGCCTCCTGGCTGCTGGAGGAAGTGGGGAGAGAGGATGTCTACCACTTCATACAGGGGAGTTGGGTGTCTCCACCATGGGAAGCTGCCCCATCTGATGTCCAGGCATCTCGTAGTAACCCTAGAGAGCCATTGCAGGAAGTTGTGACTGAGGCATTGTCCTGACTGCTGTCATATGAGTCCCCTGGGGTCTCCTGGTGTGGTGTCTCTGTCATCTCCAATTAGCACCACATATAGGCAGATCTCTTCCTGTCATCCCTGACAGCTTCATCTTCCTGGGACTGTTTCCATTGCCAAAGTGAAAGCAGAGCCGGGAAGCACACTCTCAGAGGTCAGAGTTCAAGAGCAGGCTCTGTCCCAAGCCACATGACTTCAGGGGAGTCACACAACTTCTCTGAGCATGAGTCACTTCATTTATTAGAAGGGAGGATAAATAGATAGCGGGATGTCTCAGTCAGTCAGTACAGAGCTTGCCTTACAAACATGAGGAGCCAAGTTCAATCCCCCATAGCCATGTAAAAAAACCAGGCACTGGGCCAGCAAGATGGGTTTGAGGTGCTTGCTGCTAAACTTGGTGGCATGTTTGCTCTCTGCAACCCACTTGACAGAATCCACTCTTGCAATGTGTCCTGTGACCTCCACTAATGTGTTGTGGCACATATACACACTCATGTGCATACAGAAATGTAGACACACCACACTCACATGCACACAGAGAGAGAGAGAGAGAGAGAGAGAGAGAGAGAGAGTTAAAAATAAAACTAGGCATGGTGGCATAGGCTTGCAATCCCAGCAATGGGAAGGTGGAGACAGGAAAGTCTCTGAGATCACTGACCAGCCAGCCTGTTATTATTAAATGGTGAATGCTACTTGTACTTGAGAAACAAAACCCAAGGTTGGACTTTAACTTTCACAATAATATGTGCATGCATTCACGAATGCACGCATGCACACATGCATGCACAAATGAGGCTACTTGCCTGCACTTCAATCAACTTTCCTAACACTGTGGCCAAAACATTGTAAGACTCAAGGTGTTGGTTTCTACATCCTTGACAATCAAATCCAAGTGGGTGATGTAGTATCCTCCTCCTCAGGGAATTTGCTAGAAGGCCGATTCCCAAGCTAGCTCTAGACCAACACAGACCTTTGGAAGGGCTGGTGTCAAGGTTTTAATAGGCCCTTTGAATGACTTTGTCCCATTTGGAAGTGTGTGCAGCAAGGAAGTGACACAAAATGCCACATGAAATAAGACACAGCCACCTTCATGTCACGTGTGTTTGGAGGGGGATGATAAATGTGTGAGGACAGTTTGTCCTCTCTGGGTACTTGGTGACGATGATGTCACACCACACACAGATAAAGACATGTCAATAAGATGAAGTTGGTGGAATCTAACATCAAGTGGGCCTGCTTCCTGGGAGGGCAAGGTTATGGGAAGAAGCAGGGGTGGGGAGGGCCACTGGAGCAGAATGGGACAGGGTAAGTCTGTAGAATCAGGACCATACGACCACTTTACAACACAGACATATCTAAAAGTGTGGCACTTACACTTCCAGTCTTAGCTTTGCAAAGGGCATAGCTTGTACTTCAGA
The DNA here is from genome assembly GCA_036184795.1 of Tokudaia tokunoshimensis. Lineage (NCBI taxonomy): Eukaryota > Metazoa > Chordata > Mammalia > Rodentia > Muridae > Tokudaia > Tokudaia tokunoshimensis. Next base: position 7,880,014 of record BTHU01000010.1, read on the forward strand.
GATGGGCAGTCAGGATGTAGGCAGCTAAGGAGGTCAAAGGTCAGACTCTGGAGGAGGAAAAAGCAATTATATACATTAGAATAGAATTCTATTTGAGGACTTGTGTGGGGCCAGAAAGCTGAGGGCTGGGGAAGCCAGTCTGGAGCAAGAGTGAGATGGAGACATGTCCAAACCCTGAAAATCTTGTCCTAAGACCAGCAGGAGTAGGAATACTTCCTCCCTGCCCTGGGCCTGCATGTCCTGGTGCAGGTAGTGTTTCAACCCCCACCTCTGCCACCCTTGAGGTAGTCACCAGTCACCTGGTGGCCAGGTTACAAGTTAAAGTTCTTCTCTTCTTATAAGGACATGTCCAGTAAGTGACTGAAATTCCTTTTCATGCAAATGAAGCATTCTGAGCACCTCAGCCCCAGCCAATGATGTAACTCTCCCCTAAGACTCCTACCTATTCCCCTAAAGGTTTAAAAAGTCTTTGTTTCCTCCAGTTAAATGAGCTGCTCCCTGAAGCATGTCTCCTTAGAAGCCTGTTTCTCCTAGTGATCACTCCCCTCCTGAGACAGTTGTGGCCCCCCATCATGCCCTTAAGTGAGCTGAGTGCACTGACAGGCTTATTTAAGCTCATGTTCTCTGACATCAGACTCATACAGCTCCTGTACTTTCCCACGTGTCTCTGCCAGCAATGCAAATCAGAGATGTACTGTGCTGATATGTATTCAATGTCTATATTGCTCACTAGTGTGTACCCTCCATGATGGTAAGGGTGATAAAGATTGCCATAAAAACAGCAGGGTTTATAATGAGACCATGGTACCTGGCAGGCAGCATACAACTAATAGTTGTTGGGTGGGTGGCTGGGTGGGTGGAGGGACGGCTGGATGAATAGATGAGTAGATGGATAAATGGATGAATAGGTGGATGGATGAATGGAGGGGTGGGCTGATTGGTGAGTGGGTGGGTAGGTAGATAGATGGATGAATAAATGGGTAGATGAATAGATGGACAGATGAATGAATAGATGGGTGGATGGATGGATGGATGGATAGATGAATAGATGGATAGATAAATGGATGAATAGATGGGTGGATGGATAAATGGGTGGATGGATGGACAGATGGGTGAATAGATAGATGGATGGATAAATGGATGAATAGATGGGTGGATGGATAAATGGGTGGATGGATGGACAGATGGATGAATAGATGGGTGAATGGATAGATGGATGGATAGAGGGGTAGATGGACAGATGGATGGATAGATGAATAGATGGATGAATAGATGGGTGAATGGATAGATGGATGAATAATGGGTGAATGGATAAATGGATGATAGAGGGATGGATGGAATAGATGGGTGAATAAATGGGTGAATGAATAGATGAATGGATGGATGGATAGATAGATGAATGAATGGATATATGAATGGATGGATGGATCGAAGGATGGATGGATGGATGGATGGATGGATGGATGGATGGATGGATGGATGGATGGAAGGATGGATGGATGGGTAGATGGATAGATGGATGAATAGACAGAAGAATGCATGGATAATCAAGTGAAAGACCACTGGCAGCATACCCTCCTCCCACTGTGATTAATGATTCCTACATTTGTTTTCTTTGTAGTCTGAGAGCCCATAGCCATTCAGAATCATAGTCTGCTCCATGCGTATCATTCACAGGACAATGACTAGCTCCATGTGCTTTTGTTCAGTGGCACCCAATCAAACTTAATTTTCTATTCTTTTTGAGAAACAAGAGTCCCATGTAGCCTAGGCTGGCCTGGAACTCACTCTGCAGTGGAAGATAATCTTGGACTTCTGATCCTCCTGCCTCCATCTCCCCAGTGTGAGAATTGCAGGGCTGTATCACCAGGCTTGGTTTTGTGGTGCCAGGTCTCAAACCCAGAGCTTCACACATGGGAGGCAAGCCACGTATCCTGTTACCTGTGTCCATTCTCATTTGAATATTTTCAAGAGTTCATCTGTAATCTTAGCATTCAACTCAGGAGGCAGGTTCCGGAAGATTGAGTTACAGTCAGTCTGGGCCATGTAGGGAGAAATAAAAGGGGTGGGGTGATAGGCACACAGATTATCACACCCCTAAGCTAAGGCCCAGCATCCTCTTTCCCACACATGGAGGACAGCGGAGCCAGGGCAGAGCTGCCCCTTCCGCAACAGCTCAATCCACAGAGCAGAGGACTGGAAGACTCAAGGTAAATAGCTCCTGCCAAAGGCCTCCACTTGACCCTCTTTGTAAACCTAAGATTATAAGTAAACCCTCAATTAACCTCTTCTCCCAGATTCTGCTCAATACAAAAGGTTTCCTTCAAAAGGAGAATGCTATTTTAAAACTACCTCTGTTACTGTATGGATACCCAACCAGAATAGGTCAGTGCTCAGCCTGTATGGCCAGAAATCCCTGTTCTCAGTTGCCAAGGAAGTGGAAAATGCCATGCTGGGGGTGGGGTGGGGAATGCCTGTGCCTCCCAACCCCATTTTAGCCTCCCAAGCTCCTCTTCTGGTGCAGCTGTTACGGGGAAGGTTTTCATTTCTGTTATAAGTCTCATTAAAAGGATCAGGCTATGGAGCTGGAGAGATGGCTCAGGAGTAAAGTGCTTGCTTTATTAGCGTGAAAACCGGAGTTCAGAAGTGAAGAACTCATGAAAACATCAGGCCATGGGGCTGGAGAAATGGATCAGTGGTTAAGAGCACTGGGTGCTCTTGTAGAGAGCCCAGGTTTGATCCCCAGCACCCTTAAAGAGGTCCACAACCCTTTGTGAGTTTAGTCTCTGGGGATCTTTTTCTGGCTTCCTCAGGTACTGCATTCACAAGCTGTTTACACACACACACACACACACACACACACACACACACACACACACACACAGTCTAGCCATACTCCTAAAACTAAATATTTTTTAAAAGGTCCTTGGAACCAGAGATTGGAGAGCCAAACCTTGCTTCCCAAGGTCATAAAAAAATTAAAAGAATTTAGGTGCAGCAGCACGCATCTATAACCTTGCACTGAGGTGGAGACAGGAGAATCCCTTGGGGCTCACTGGTCAGTTAGACCAGTTCAATCAGGGAGCTTCAGGTTCAGCGTAGAGAGTGATTTAGGAAGACAGGCGAGGTCAACCTCTAGCCTCCACATGCATGCACATGTACAGACACACACACACACACACACACACACACACACGCACGCACGCACGCACGCACGCACGCACGCATGCACGCACGCGCATGCACGCACCACCACCACCACCACCACCAAGCCATTATTATTTTCTTTTCGTCAACTGGCTTCCAGATCTTTCTTGACCAACCCATAGCCATCTTTGGTAGACAAAAGGGTACATTCTCATACAGACAGAGAGACAGACCAAGGAAATCTATCTGGGGAACAGACCTAATATTTCAACCTTCTTTTCATGCTTAACTTATTTAGTGTGAACCAAAAGGCCAGGCTACTCTGTCTAGGGCACCTTTCAGGAAAGGGGCCAAGAGACAGGACGTCCAAAGCAAGATGACACAACGGGAGGCGGTACGGCAAAGGTCACTTTACCCTCGAAGGCCTCATCTTTGAGGACATGTCATGGAAGTATTGATTTGCCTTAGCTGCACCCTCTGTAAATTCATGAGGTTGTGACTTTGATATTCTCAGGAATGTTCCAGATCTACATTTATTGACCAGAGGGAAAAGCCACTACTTAGCTAAGAAGCAAATACATTAATCGAGGTCAGGGAAGAGAAGAAGATGGAGAGATGGACAACCAAGTTATGTCATCTTCATGAAGGTGTAGTATACAGCCATATAAAAGATATGTGTAGGGCCCGGGGGATGGGGGTACGAGTCAAATCGTTTTTCTGCCAAGCCTGGAAGCTGCTGTTTGATCCCTGGATCCACAGAGCAGAAAGAGAAAAATCAACTCTACAAGTTAAAGGCTGTCCTCTGATCTCCACAACTCCATAGAACATTCCTCTACCAGCTATAGATTGTGTGTGTGTGTGTGTGTGTCTGTGTGTGTGTGTGTGTGTCTCTGTGTGTGCATTCAGAGGAGTCTGTGGGGAGTGATGGCTTCCATGCCTCTCATAGCAGCTGACGCAACAGCCCCTGTACCAGTTGAGAGAGGCATTGCTAAGGAAATCCTGGCATGGTGGCACCCAACTGCAATCCCCGCTCGGGAGGAGGAGACGGGAGGATGGGGAGTTCAAGATCATCCTTGGGCTATAAAGAGAGTTCAAGGCCAGCCTCGTCTACATGAGACCTAGTCTCAAACAAAACAAAACAAATGAGAAACTGAAAGCCAAGGGCTGGAAGGGCAAGACTCAAGGTGACTTAGGAACAGTCAGCTTCATCAAACACCTGACAGTCTCCCGAGTGCCCCCTGGTGGGCATTTGGGCAAATGACTCTATAAAGAGGTCCTTCTCACCCTACCCGCGTCCATTAATTATTTTATGTATACGAGTCGCTGTCTTCAGACACACCAGAAGAGGGTGTCAGATCCCATTACAGATGGTTGTGAGCCAGCATGTGATTGCTGGGAATTGAACTCAGGACCTCTGGAAGAGCAGTCAGTGCTCTTAATCACTCCCTAAGACTCCTTATGATTGGATGTGTCATGCTTACTTGTCAAGCCTCTGAGCTGCTGACATTGGGAGACAGGGTGAGGAGTGTTGATATAAATTAGCACACAAGTCTCTGAGCACCCATAGTTCTTTGCAAGATCTGGGAATGAAGTGAGAGGCCATTGTAAACAAAAGAAATGTCATCAAAGACACTTAAAGAAAATCTCCCAACTGTGTGTGGTGGGCCATACTTATAATCCCAGGATTCCTGATGGTGAGGTAGGAGGATCAATCACCAATTCAAGGCCGGACTGGGTTACCCAACAAGATCAAGTATCACTAATAATAACAGACCCTGTCAGTGGTGCCGGGCAACACAAAAACAGAGTTCCAGAGCAGATGGGTGTTGGGGAGGAGATGCAGGGCCCCCCAATAACTGGTTAGCACCAGGAGGTCAGGTCTGCTCAGGAAATGACTGGATATTACCAACAATGTTAAGAAGCTTTGGGCTAGAGAGCTGTGGTAGATGTTGATGTCTGCTGCTTCCGGGGCTTATGACACAAGGATTTATTAAAGATTGTGTCTGGTGACCAGCGTTCAGAGACTGCGGCAGGGTGGCGTCACAAACGGTATTTTCTCTAATGGTAAGTTTAGGCTCATAGACTGTGTATGTCTGTGTTTGTCTCTGTGTATGTATGTCTCCCTGTGTGTATGTGTCTGTGCATGTGTGCATGTATGTGTGTCTGTGTGTATGTATGTCTGTGTGTCTCTCTCTGTGTGTATATGTGTATGTCTGTGTGTCTCTGTGTGTATGTGTATGTATATGTCTGTATGTCTCTATGTGTGTCTGTATGTATGTCTGCGTGTCTCTCTGTGTATGTATATGTCTGTGTGTCTCTTTCTGTGTGTATCTGTATATGTCTATGTGTCTCTGTGTGTATGTGTATATGTGTATGTCTCTGTGTCTCTGTGTGTGTGTATGTATATATCTGTATGTCTCTATGTGTGTCTGTATGTATGTCTGCGTGTCTCTCTGTGTATGTATATGTCTGTGTGTCTCTTTCTGTGTGTATCTGTATATGTCTATGTGTCTCTGTGTGTATGTGTATATGTGTATGTCTCTGTGTCTCTGTGTGTGTATGTATATATCTGTATGTCTCTGCGTATGTCTGTGTGTGTGTGTCTGTATGTCTCTGTGTGTATCTGTATCTGTGTGTATCTTTGTCTCTGGGTTTGTGTGTGTGTGTGTGTGTGTGTGTGTGTCTGTGTCACTGGGTTTGTGTGGGGTGTGTGTGTGTCTATGTATGTGGTGTATGGGTGTGACTGTGGGCACACACATGCTTGTGGAGGTCAGAGGACAACTTAGAGACTCAGTTCTCTCCTTCCTGCCGCCATGTAGGACCCAGGAAGTGAACTCAGGTTGTCGACCTTCCTAGAAGACACATTATCCTCAGACCCTCACTTTGATTTTGAAGCAGCATCTCTCATTTCTGTTTCCATGATACTCAGACTAGCTGACCTGAGAGTTTCCAGGCAATTCTCTCGTCTCTCTACCTCCTGTCGCATTCATTGTAGGAATGTTGAGGTCACAGATCCTCATGATACTGCATTTGCCTTTGAAGCGGGTTCTGGGTATCTGAGCTCAGCTCTCAGGCTCATGGGTAGCTTTCCTATATTGTACCATTTCATCTGCCCAAGAAGAGATCACTTTTGACAGAGTCCAGGAAACCTGATGAGCATCCACATCCGGGTGACTCTGGGGGTTGAGAGACCCTGGATGGTGGGGACTGGATGCGGAAGGACAAGCAGGGTCCCCACAACATGGTCCCCCCCCAAGTCCTATCACCTTCTCTCTCCAGCCCCTGCTTCTGTTGAGTACAGTGTATGCTCATGGGTGGGAATTTGCCTCTCGGAAGCTTCTGGTATATCAGTCAACCTGAGCAAACATCTCTATCTGGTTCGTTTTATATCGGACCCCTGCTAGGCACCGTCATGGGATATGCTCTCAATAAATATTTGTGAGCCTTTGGGAATATAAACCTTATGAGCCTTCCCTGGGCAGAAAGCCAGCTCCCACCTCTGAATACTTCCAGCAATTTTCCTGGAAGCATTGTCCGAGGAGAGGAGAGCCCGGGCGCAAGAATTGCAGGTGCCTAGAAGGGGAGGATCCCTCCCACGCCAGCATCTACCAGCCTTGCTGAGGTTAGCTCCCTGCCCTTCTACCAGCTTATAGAAACACCAAGGAGCCACGGGCTCGGATAAACATCATCTCTCAACCCCGACCTTTGCCCTGGTGTATGCTTTTCTCTCAGTACTTAGTCCTGCTAACTCGATCTACTTTTTTTTTTCAGCATGGGTTTCCAGCACTTGAATCCCTAAGTTCAGTGGCTTTAGGGGCTAACGGGATCACAGGGTCCACGCCGGGCAGCCCCGACCAGGCAGTCACACTCCGTTATAAATATCTATAGAGTGCAATACCAAATAATTGTGGGGCATATTTCACCCTGCCTGTTGAACACATCGCAAGAAAGGAATTGATCCCTGCTGTTTCATTTATTAGATGGTGTAATACCACAAAAATCGTTTCCACAATATCCCAAACTAAATCATTTATTCTTGACAAAAATCCAATAAAGAGCTCAATCCTTCTCCATAGGCAGATAAAGTACAGATTAATGGGGCTGCCTAGATCAAAAAATACTGGGAAAATGAAAGCGAGATAGAGAGAGAGAAGGCTCCTTCCTCCTCCTCACTTCCCCAAGGCTGCCTCGGCTCAGGGTTTTATTACAAAAAGCTGCCTAAGTATTACAGGCTAATCCGTAAATCCCAGCCTAGTAAAATATGTGACGGATTTGTAAATCGTGCCCTTTACAAATCAGATTGAACCTCTTTTTTTCCCAAAGAGTTCGCCTTTCTTTTCCCCCCTTTGTTTACACTTCCCCTGCCTCATCAGAGTCCCTCGCTACCTGAGACTCCGTAACCACGTGCCCAGGTCTCCGTACCACTTCCTGTGCGCAGTCCTACTCTGTAACCCCTTTCTAACCTGACGTATGGAGGATGGGGGTGAGAGACGGGCCACGGGGTTGAGACGACGACGACGACGGCAGTCCTTTTGACATTGTTGTATATCAGGAAGTCATGCCAGAGGGGCAGCATCAGGGCTAAGGTCGGCATGGAACATGGCAGGAAGTGGAGTCACGGGCTCGCTAGCAGCCAAGTGCAAACCGGTCAAGGATTTGATGGCACTCCACGCTGTTTCAGTGGAGAAGGAAGAGACCAAGTGGGTGAGCCTCAGAACCTAGGCAAACCCTCTGGAGGAGGTTTGGTTGCTTTGTTCGTTAATTTTTGTCAAGTTGACACACAAAAAAAGGTGTCAGCCGGAAGGAGGAACCTCAGTAGAGGAATTGCCTCCATTAAGTTGACCTGTGGGTATGTCTGTAGGATATTTTCCTAATAGTCAATGTGGGAGGGTCCTAATAGTCAATGGGGGAGGGTCCTTGAGTGGCCCAGCCCACTGTGGGTGGTACTATCCCCAGGCAAGTGATCTTAGGTGGTATAATAAATCAAACTGAGCAAGCCACAGAGAACAAGCTAGTAAGCAGCATTTTTCTATGCCTGCTGCTTCAACTCCTGCCTCCAGGTTTCTGCCTTGAGTTCCTGCCTTGGCTTCCCTTGATACTGGACCATCATCTAGAAGTGTGAGCTGAAACAAACCCTCTCTCCCTCGGTTGATTATGGTCAACGTTTTATCACAGCCACGGAGAAGCAAGCTAAAACACCTGGGTCTATTTCTACATTCTATTTCAGCCCTAAACCACCTTGAACCAGCCAGGGCATGTAGTTCCTCAGAGTCCAACTGAGATGTCTATCCAAGGCTCTCCACCGTACGTCAGTTCCTGAGCACCCGAGGACCTCAGTGTGCCCTGGATGAATATACACTAAGTATATTCCTCGGACACAGAGCACACAGTCATAAAAGCCATCGAAGTCCCAGGCAAATAGCTGAGTTACCCACCTTGCACACGCTCAGGGTAGCTTCGAGAAGCCCATTCTCCACCACTCTCTACAAGCCAGCAGACACATCATCAAGAACATTGGCTGGACAGTCATTTGGTTCTGTGCCTGAGTCCCAGATATGTCACTTTCCAACCTGTGGACTTTGGCAAGTCAACCCTATGTAGTGAGTGTCCTTCAGTAAGACTATGGAGAGAGGATGAGGATGAGGAAAAGCCCGAAGGAGGCTGGAGGGTGGGAGGTGGAGGTTGGAGGGTGGACAGCCTTCCCTCCGTGCACGGCAGGAGCAGGCTCTCAGGCCTGCCTTGGGAGCCTAGCTGGAGCCTGACTGAAAGTCCTTAAAGGAGCCCACGCTGTAAACTTCTGAGGAGCAAAGGCTGCTGGGACCAGGTCTTTCAGCTTGGTGCTATGTCTTTCTGCTAGGTCATTTTGATCCTGGAAGGCTGTACCCAAGCACCCCAAGAAAAATGGCCACTCCCTCTTGGCACAGATTTGCAAAGGTGGAGGAGGGAAGAGTGAGCTGGGATGGTTGCCCTGGTAACTTTCCTCCCAGATCCCCCTCCCACCCACCCTCTTCCACCACACATACCCAGTTTGGCCTGTTCAGTGTGGAGGCAGAGCTGGAGAGGAGGGAGAGGGAAGGGCACTGGGGCTGGCCAGCAGTTCCTGGAATGGTGCTTCGCAGCTTTATAGAAATGCAATAAAACGGTAATTGCCTCAGAGCACTGACTGCGGCTCTGTCCATCCTCATCATCATGGGATGGAACTCTTCCTCAAATTCCAGAGCAGTGGTGGCTGGGAAATTCACCGCACTGCTGCTCCATCTCCGTCTTTTCAGAGGCATGTGGTGGGGGGCTGGGGAGAGGGCTCAGCTGGCAAAGTACCTTAGTTTAGATCCCCAGCATCCATGTATAAAACAGGCACAATGTCTGTCTGACCCTCTGGTATCACAAGAGCACTCAGGGAGCTCCCTGGTTGGTCAGTCTAGCTGATTCGCTGAGAGACCCTGCCTCAAAAAGCAAGGCGGAGAGCAGTTGGAGAAGACACCAGCTTGAGACCTCTGGCTACTGCAGGACATCCCCCCCCCCAAAACTGTCCAGGAGCATATACATTAGGTATTATCATGAGGTTCTGGAGAGTGTAGAATAGGTGCCATCGTTTCAGACATGCACATACATTCCTTGCTTGCTAGCAAGCGTGCATAAGCGGATGGTTTTGTTGGAGATGCCGAAGTAAGGGGAGACAGAAGAAGGCACAGGGCAGTTGGATAGTTGGATCCAAAGGAGTTCAGAGTCTCTTGACTCATCCCTCTCCAAAAAGATCCAGAGAATCCCAGCAGTTCAGAGGGAGCAGGGATTCAAAGGACCACAAAACAAGCCAGGATGCTGGAGACAAGGCCCTTTGCAAAGCAATATACACACAGAGCATCTTCTTCCTAGGATGATTCTAGAAGAGGCAGGGCTGTATTTCAGATCATGACCTTAGGTGCCCCCCCCCCCAGAGCCAGGGTCCCCTTCCATCCTTATAGCAGCTGGTGGCCATTCTCTGCTACTCCCCACCCCAGTCAACCTTTATCAACAGGATTTTCCACTGAGAGTTCACCCCAGCGACCTAGACAGCCATAGGCTTGTACCTTTCTGTTGACTCTGATCACAAGGGGATGGGGGAGGGGGTGTTAGAGAACAGTGTCCCTATGCCATTGTCCTGTGGGACCTCTCAGGCATTTTCTCCTGCCCTTAGGGAACGTAGCCTTGAGGTGCAGCCTCCAACCATTCAGACTGTTATCGGTGGGGCCATGGGTGACAGTGGTGGTGGGAAGGCAGGCAACATGGTAGTAAGAGAGGGTCTCTGAGCACCTGGGTAAATGGGGCATAGATGGAGAGAAGGGTTGAGACGTTCTGTTTCACAGGCCCCATGCAGGAACATTTACAAAATGGCTTCTCTATCTGGAATAGAGTACAGGTGATCTGTGAGAGGGACCCTCACCCGGGTGCACGTCCATCGCTCCACCTACCATCTAAAAGGTGCGCATGACAGGGCATGGGAAAGGAGGGTCTTGGCTTGTGGACTGAATTTAAGCCCCTCAGTTGCTCCCTGACCCCATTCTCACTTCAATGCCCTCCTGAACAACTAGGTCTCTCAAGATCGCATGGATTCAGTTGCCTTTTGGAGGATTGGAAAAGTTTTACTACACATATTTGTGTGTGTGTTAGCATGCATACCAGCATCTGCATGTGGAGGTCAAAGGACAACAGAGGAGTCAGTTCTCCTATGTGGCTCCAGGGGAATCGAACTCAGGGAGTAAGTCTTGTCTGAAAGGATCTTTACCCACTGAGCCGTCTCTCCAGCCCATCCTCGGGGGCATTATGAGAAGTAAGGCAGTTAGCCAGCCCAAGAAACGTGAGAAGAGTGTCTTGTCTGCATAGGGCTAAGTTACATTCATATCCCCAGCTCATCAAAACACCAGGGAGCTGGCCAGTGGGCTCCCTACCATCCTCCTTCCTACCATCCTCCTTCCCGCCATCACCCATAAGATCACAGGATGAGATGGGTGGAGGGACCCGCAGAGCAAACCGTCAGGGTCAGGGCCAGCTTCTCAGTAACTTCTTATTTATTGGCCTCCTCCAGTCTCGCTGTTACTGGTTGTGCTCGATATTTTATTCTTGTTGTACCTGCTCCGAAGCGGAGCTGCGGGCAGTTTTGATAAATGGATTGAAAGGAAGTTTTGTCTGGTTTTGCTGAAGCTTCTATAAGTGCCTCTGGATCTTGGGCTGAAATGATATTTCCCCAGCTTCCTGCTGCGTTCTCGCTCCCAGGCGTCGTCGCTTCTCCTCCTCCTCGCTCGCCGCTCCGCTCGCTCTCCCTGGGCACTCTGCCTCCCAACCCTCATGCACACACACACACACACACACACACACACACACACACACACACACACACACACACGCAAGGAGGCGCGGATCTGTAGGACCACTCAAGGCACCATTGTGTGAGGGAGTAGAGTATGTGGCCCTATGAACCGGGAAGCCCGTGTGCACAGACATGCCCTCGGTGCACACGAAGGCGGACGCGCACACACACGCGGTCCTCTCAGAGTTCAGCTAGCCTGATCTTGAGGGAGTCCTGCAGGGAAGCCCTTGATGAGCATGGGTGGAGACGAGCAGATCCCCAGAAGGGAGAACCCTGGACCTCTGCTGATCTCTGCTGGAGCCCCGCCCCCATCTGCTGGATTCCTCCAGCCTTCCTCCTCCTCCCCCTGCCTGCAGGCCTGGGAGGCCCCACTGGGCCAGCTGGAAGCCTTATCCAACCACATCTGAAACAGCTCAGGGGCTGAGCCTGGCCGCCAGCCGCCGGTTCCATAAATAGCTTGCTGAGCCTGGCTCTTTGCCCTTCTGGTGATGTCATTTGGCGTGGGCCCAGTGATGAAGTCATAGGCTTCCCTTCCCTGAGCCCCTCCCTCTGGGTGGAGTGAGAGACACCCCCTCTCCCCTACCCTTCACACAGAACCATTACTGAGAACTTTTCCCTGTCTCTCCTCACCCCCTTCCTGTTCCCACCCCGCTAGGTATTGAATACAGGCTTTCCAACCATCCGGATCGACTAATCATGATGGTGCCAGACAGCATCTCGGCTCCCCATTGTCAGTTACTGAGCGGCCTCCCAACTTTCCCATCTCCTTGGATATTGTTTCCAGGTGACAACAGACTTTTAAGTTTCAAGGCTGGCAGAGAACGGGCTGATGCTCTATACAAGCCGCTCCAGCTGTGTGACATCAGACAAAATACTTCACCTCTCTGTGCCTCTGTTTTCTCATCTTTAAACTCAAGACAGTAATGAGAGCTATCCCAGGGCTGGTTAAGCCTTCCGTGGGCCCATGCTGTAAAGCAGAGTCTGGAGTGTCGATACACGGAGCAGGCCTGTCGTGTGGACCGCTTTCCACGAGGGTCTAGTTTTGTATGCTTTCTGCTCTGTGACCGTGGTCGTCTCTGCGGTGTTCATGTCTGGAGCCAGCGAGCTATCTCAGTCTCCTTGACACACTTCTTGTTGTGTAGCCAAGGATGACCTGGAACTTCTGAGCTTTTGGCTTCCACCTAGCAAATGCGGGGATTGCAGGTGTGAGGTAGCAGACTCTAGAAGAACCAGGGGAGGGAGCACGGTACCCACCGCTGGTGGAGTAGCTCTGAGGGGTTCAAGCCCCACCTACCCTCTCCCTATGGACAGAAGGAAGTGGCCTTCCTCCTCAGATAATCTCAAGGAAGCTCCTGAGATTGTCTTTTTTTCTTTCTTTTCTTTTCTTTTTTTCTTTTTCTTTCTTTTTTTTTTTTTTTTTTTTTTTTTTTGGTTTTTTGAGACAGGGTTTCTCTGTGTAGCCCTGGCTGTCCTGGAACTCACTCTGTAGACCAGGCTGGCCTCGAGCTCAGAAATCCGCCTGCCCCTGCCTTCCAAGTGCTGGGATTAAAAGCGTGCGCCACCACCGCCCGGCAGGTTTGTTTTTTTTTAAGAGTTATTTATTTATTATATGTACATACACTGTAGCTGTCTTCTGACACTTTTTCTTCTCGCTCTGGCCCTGCTCACTCACTGTAGCTGTCTTCAGACACCCCAGAAGAGGGCATCAGATCCCATTACAGATGGTTGTGAGCCACCATGTGGTTGCTGGGATCTGAACTCACGACCTTCGGAAGAGCAGTCGGCGCTCTTAACCGCTGAGCCATCTCTCCAGCCATTCCTTATTTTCTATATGAAAAAACCAGCGTAGGCTGGAGAGATGGCTCAGGCAGTCAAGGCTTGCCATGTAAGCAGGAGGACTTTAGGCCAATGTCCAGAACCTACAAACCTACAAAGAACCCAGCTCAGTGGCACGTTCTCTTAATCCCAACGCTGGAGACATGGAGTTAAGTAGATCCCTCCTGGAGGCCTATTGGCCACCCAGCCTAGCCTAACCAGTGAGCCCTGGGCTGGACAGAGGCTGTCTCACAACCAGAGAGGTTAGGGAGCTAGCTCAGCCATTAAAGACCAAGGCATTATCCCTCCCTCCTCTCCCTTCTCCTCCCTCCTCTCTTCTCTTATCTCTTTCCCCCTCCCACCTCTCTGTCTCTCTCTCTCTCTGTCTCTCTCTGTCTCTCTCTCTCTCTCTCTCTCTCTCTCTCTCTCTCTCTCTCTCTCTCTCTCACACACACACACACACACACACACACACACACACACAGTGAGAGAGACAGAGAGACCAAACATCCTACTACCAGGACAAATGTCAACGGCCTGGTGATGTTGAGGGAGCCTGCCCAGAACCCTTGCCTGATTTCCAGATGGGCGCGCTAAGAGCGTTCACAGGACACTGTGCCTTTGAACTCAGTCGCAGAGGGGAGCCATGGCTTCTGTGTCCCATGCGGTGACCAGGGAACCCCAGGAACTGGGTCAGTGACATACACACCGTAGTTTGGTGATTTTTTTTTGGGGGGGTCTGGAAAAGGGAATGCAGGAGCGTTTATGAATAATTCCCTGGGATTCATTATGCGTCAAGTTGATAATGTTTTTCATGTGTTGCGCCAACTAAAGTATGCTATTACCGATAGTTTCACCTGCTTCCCTTTACTTTTATGAGCTGGTTATCAGAGATTTAAAACCGCGTGCGTGGATCCTGTTAAATTTCTCCCGGGTGCCTCTATTCTGGTGCCTGACTGAGTTCTGAAATGTGTTCACTGATCTTCCCACGCCCCGGGTTCTGACCCAGTTAGCATAGTGCCTTCGAAACGAGGGCTGCTGCCTTCTGCCAGAGTAGCCACCCGTCCCTGCTCTGGGGTCGCGAAGGAACAGTGCCCCTGAACAGCTATGACTGCTTGAGTTCCTCTTCATATGGGGTCCAGAACCCTGAATTTGGCCTTACATACTTGGGAGAGAACCTTAAGGCTGTCCAGGCGCCATGAGAGTGCCAGGCCCTGGGTCAAGGCCACACCTAGCAGCATTGCTGTCTGGATTCCATGCTATTCCTCACTGGCCCTGAAGTCTCCATCCACATGAGTTTCACTCATTCTTCAAAAACAAGTCACCTCCTCCTGGAAGCCTCCCCAGACTCTTTTTTTATGTATGTGTATGGTGTTGTGTCTGTACATACATGTACTTGCATGTATGATCCTGTATATGTATAAAGGCCAGAGCAATACTTTGGTGCCTTCCTTTATAGCTCTCTATCTCCTTGCCAGGAACAGGGTCTCTTGCTGAACTGGAAACCTACCCTTTTAGATAGACTGGTTGGCTGCTGAACCCTTAGGATCTACCTGTATAGACCCTAAACAATGTTGTGGTTACAAGCATTGTGCAAACAGAACTTAAAAATATATTTTTTAGATACATTTTATTATTTTATGTGTTTGAGCGTTTGCACACTTGTCAGTACAGCACGTTTGCCTGGTGTCTGCAGAGGCCAGAAGAGGACATCGGATCCCTTTGAACTGGAGTTTACAGTTGTGAGCTACCATGGAGGTGCTGGGATTTGAACCTGGGTCCTCTGGAAAAGCAGCCAGTGCTCTTAACCACTGAGCCACCCCTCCCCTCCCCTGTCTGGCTTTGTCTGTGGGTATTGGGGGTTCAAACTCAGGTCCTCAGATCCCCATGCCTGCAAAGCTCCCACTCGCCGTGCTACCTAGCTCCCACAATACCTTACATCACCCTGGACCATCAGAATTCGTCAAAATGTTACTCAACCATAGACAAGGACCTTCTCTGAGAGAAATTAGTACGTACATAAATCTCCAAAACACTACTGGTAGCTAGGGGATGATTCCTAATTCCATTTGGGGAAACTGAGGCACAGATGGCGGAAGCATCTCTCCAAGATGGAAGAGCTTAAGAGTAGAGAAAGCGGGATTTGACCTTACATACTACATACATACATCTTACATACAACTTTAGATCTAGTTTCCGGCCAGCTTTCTCCTGAAGACCAAAGGTCTCAGTTACAGCTGTGGTGTCCCTGACATTCCTCAAAGACAGTGGTGTGAACCAGAGCCCCAGTTCATCCACTGCTAAAATCCCCACAGCACCCAGCCAGGCACTAACAGTGGGTGGCCAAGAATTGCACTCAGCCAGGCTTTGCATACAGTTGGGGGGGGGGGCAATAAGTGTGGTCTGAATTAGATTGGGACTGGGATGGCTGCTCTTCAAAGCTCCATCTCTACTGCACTCTGCTGTTGCTCAGGTCTCACCCTGGATCCTCTCAGCTCAGCTCTGTCAGCCCAGTGGCCTCTCCCTCTCTCCCTCGCCTCCCCAGGGTCCTCTCTGCATCTGCTTAACACTCAGTTACTGTCATTCGACCTCTGCCAGCCGGGAATTAATTCCCCAAGTTACCACTGCATAAAACCAAACTCTCTTTTTTATGGTCTCTGCATGTGATGCCCTTTCTTTTTATGCAGGCCCCACCGAGCTGCTGGAGAATAAATAAATACATTGTAACTTTGAGCAGCTTTTATTTACTGCAGACTGCAGACTCCCTGGGTTTGGCCTTACAAAGAAGCCCAGTGGCTGTAGCCAGGTGCAGGGAAGGTGCGGGCACCGGAAGGATTTGGGGGTATCTGATTTCTAAGCTTTGAAACCTCAGAAGATCTCAGCAGAGTTCTCAGAAACCCTCCCCCCCCCCCCCCGTGTGTGTGTGTGCGCGCGCTCGCGCGCGCAGATGTTTATCCACTGTCATTCCTCAGGATGCCATCCTATCTTGTTGAAGTAACATCTTTGGTTGATGACCTAGACTGGCTCAAAGGACAGCAAGCCTCGGGAATCTTCCTGCCTCCCTAGTACCAGGATTACATCCACCTGCCACCGCTGCTTTGTTTTACAAGGCCTGCAGGGATTGAACTCAGGTCTCCACATTTGCATGGCCACGCCCTTTTCCTATTTAGCCCTCTTCCTGCCCCACCTCCTGCTCTCTTAACTGGGCCCCAGTGTGATTCACCGAGCAGCAATCAAAGGAGTATCCACTTGGTAAAACATCGCGCCAAGCTCCGGCCTAGTAGAGACTGCGGTGGCGCATCTGTTTTCCCTTTCCACCCCAGGAAAAAGCGCAAGAGAGCATTTCTTTGGGACTTCCACTTAACACGGATGCTGAAGTCTATAAGCACCCTGGGAAGTGAGCCTCCTACTGGAGTTCAGTAGTTTTTGCACAAACTCCCATTTTGTGTTTAGCTCTGCCTCCAGGGGACCGAGATTTTCTCTTCCTGCTTGCTCATAATCTCTTGCACTGCGTTTTCCATCAGGCAAATGGGAGGCTATTTCTGTGGTCTTGCTTCCCACAGAAAGACCTGGTCAGGTCAAGTGTCTGCTCCCTGGTCAGGGTGTTCACACCCTGCTGTAGAACAAGCCGCAGCTTGGTGAACCTGTTGATTCCTTTGAGATCTATCTACCTTTTACAAAGTCCACCTCTGCCAACAGCTGTCATTTTTTAAAAGCAGCCTCTGGGCTGGAGAGATGGCTCAGTTTGTAAAGTGTTTTCCATACGATCATGAAAACCTCAGTTTAATCCCTAGAAATCATGGAGAGAGAGAGAGAGAGAGAGAGAGAGAGAGAGAGAGAGAGAGAGAGAGAGAGAGAGAGAGGACATGATGGCCTGTGTTTGTAGTCCCAGCCCTGGGGAGGGAGACAGGAAAATCCCTGGGGCACACTGGGCAGACAACCTACCCTAACTTGTCAGCTCTAGGTCTCAGTGAGAGAAGCTTCCTCAGAAACCAAAGTGGCCAGCACTCTTGAAGCAGAAGCAAGCAGATCTCTGTAAGTCAAAGGCCAGCCTGGTCTGCATAGAAAGCTCCAGGCTGTACTCTCTCTCTCTAGTTTTGCTGGGTATCCTGTTGTCAGCCTGCTGGTCCTAGCCCTGGCCATGGATTCTTCTTCCAGAAGGGATTATGGGGTCTGTGGGTACTCTGCTTATGGAAGAGGATTATGGCATGCTCCTCCCTCTGTGACCTAGGACTATGGGGAGGTGGCTGTCCCCTCTGGGACAGGGAGTTGCCTGTTCCTTCTATCCTAGAATCCCCCCATAACTGAGCATCCTCAGTCTCTCCCTAGAATTCTCAGGTCCCCTGTGGACTCAGCTCCCTGGTGCAGCTGCCTGCTAGCTCACTTGCTTCCCACCTGTGTGTGTGTGTGTGTGTGTGTGTGTGTACATCAGAGGACCTTCAGGGCCAGTTTCCACACCCACCTTTGCAGCTGTCACACATGGTGCCACTGCGGCCCTAGCTCCACAGGGGAACTAACACACAGCCAGGGTGAATCTATATCTGGGGCTTCCCAAATGCTACACCCCCATCTTGTTGATCCCCAACCTCCACAAGAAGTTCCCGGGGCTGGGAGAGCAGCTATTTTAGAGATAATTGCTTAATTAGGGGAAAATTACTTAAATTTCAGTGGCAGCATCAGCCGAAGCAGCAGCAGTTATGGTCCTAAAAGCCTGGAATCCAGTTCCCTCCCAGAGAAGAGCTTTGCCCACACCACGTCCATGGCTGCTTCCCAGAGGGGACAGAGGAGAGAGAAGGAGCTGTGTGTCAGGGCCTTCTGCCCACGCACACGCACACATACACAGCGTGTGTGCATCTGCACATTATCCTAACCACCAGCTTAGCTGAGCTCTGCTAGAAGCTGGTAAACCACTCACTGTTTTTGTTAAAGGCAGGAGATAACGCGAGTTATGATCAAATAGTTTCCCCCTTTAAACGCACGCCTGTCCAAACCTTAATGCTCTGTGTGATGGTTAGAGACGGAGCATTAGAAGGTAATTTGAGTTTAATGGTGTCAAAAGGGTGGGCCCCTCAAGGTGGAATTAGTATCCTTATAAGAAAAGGCAGGCCCCAGGCTGGCTAGATGCCTCAGCAGGTAAAGACGTTTGCCACCAAGCCTGGTAACCCATATCCCGCTTTCAGGTCCCATCTGGCAGAAGGAGAGAACAGATTCCTCAAGTCGTCCTCTGACTTCCACATGTGTGCTGTTGGCGTGCATGCTGCACACACCGGCACAGATGCACACATTCACAGAAGCGCAAAACAAACACTCACAATAACCGCATTAGAGGGAAAAGCTGCACTTTGCCCTCTCCCTCCCCCATCCCCCCACCCGATCATACCAGCACTTTGATATCACACTCCAGCCTTCAGAATATTGAGCTTTGAATGTCAGTTGCTAGACCTGAGACCCAAGCCTACAGTGCTTTATTAAGCAGCCCGGGCTCAGACAACACTATGAAAAAGCATGGTAAAATCTTGGCCCTGTGGGCTGCCCGGTGCCTGCTGTACCTACTCAACTGGGCACCATGCAGAGTGCAGGCAAGAACAGTACGTCCACAGGAGGACACAGCTGTGTTCCAAGAAACTGATAACATCAAGTATGGGGATAGGGCAGTGTTGACCCCCCCCGAACGAGGGTTTACCAGCATAGAAGCTGACTTGGGAGACACTGATGCTGTATCAGCTCGAGAGTTCTCAGTGCTGTGGGTAAGAGCCTCTGGGAATGGTCCAGTCCTCCGCCAGCCCAGGTAGTTTCCAGAAGGGACTGTGCTTGGCTTTGAGGCTGCTGTAGATGTGAATATGAGCTTTAGGGACACAGAGTTCTTGCGATGTGATCTCCTGCCAGGTATTGAACTCTGAGTGTTTCCATTTTCCTGTCTCCAAATTGATAATAATCATCGCTTCTCCCTGCCAGGGTCACGAAGGTAATGAATTCAGACTGCGTGGGAATGAGGAGTACTCTGCAATGTGAGCTGGCTGGCACAGGCCTCCAGGAGTAGGATTTGGGGAAATGAGTTTGGGGGTCAGTGTTTGGACTTCCAAGAATGTTCTTTGTAAGAAAGTTTAGGGGGGTGTCCCACCAGCAGTTCAGAGGCCACATATACCCCAGGGTAGCTATTAATGTGGCCCAACACAAAATAATAAACTTGGTTGTCACAGTGTCAGGTTGATTATTTTGCAACTCCTTTAATAATCTGAGTGTTGTTTTTTTTAAAAAAAATATTATTATCGTGTGCCTGTATGAGGTGAATGTGTCAGTCCAGATATGTGTGTGTGTGCCACTGAATGCATGTGGAAATCAGATGACAACTGTAGGCACACATTTTTCTCTTTAATAACGGTTCAATCTCTCCTCCAGCCCACCACTCACCAGAGGTAGTGGGGAAAATTTTAGATGGGGGAGAAGTAGAGCTGTTTAGAAGTAATTCTTTGGGGCTGGAGAGATGGCTCAGTGGTTAAGAGCACTGACTGCTCTTCTGATGGTCCTGAGTTCAAATCCCAGCAACCACATGGTGGCTCACAACCACCTGTAACGAGATCTGGCACCCTCTTCCAGAGTGTCTGAAGACAGCTACAGTGTACTTACATATGATAAATAAATAAATCTTTAAAAAATTATTAGAAGTAATTCTTTGGGGCGATTCCAATCTTTGTTGTTCGGATATCAGCAGTCCAGTCCTCTAGCAAAACACCAACACGAACCAGCAGCGGCAGTCCAGTCCATTCAGCAATCACCACTCACAAATCAGATCCAGAAGAAACCCCAAGGCTCACCAACCTGCCCAGGTCCACCACTGAACCCGCAAGAAGTCGCAGGAACCTCACGAGAAGTTCTTTGTCGGGTTTCTCTCTATGGAGTCACCACAAGCAGAGCTCAACAAGGCAATGTAAGGCGAGCCAATATGTGCTTGTCGCCAGTGAAGAACAGCAAGGCAGAGCAGAGGGAACTGATACTCCAGCTCTCACAGTCTGTCGGGTCATATTTATATTCTCTCTAAACATCACATGTCCTTTCACGTGTCTGCTCTAGCAAAACATCCTTTCACCTGTGAGCCTCAGCAAAGCATCATTTGACATCACTGACTTTCCAAAGAAACCAAAAGTTTCCAGTTCAGACAAGGCCTCAGCTAGTTCCCTCCGTTCATCTTGCTTTTGGAGACAGGGCCTTTGCTTTTCTGCTGCTCTGCTCTCCAGCTGGCCCGGAGCTCCTGGGGGACTCTCCTGCCTCACCCTGTGTCTCACCACAGGATGCTGGGGTTGTAGATGCATGCCACTGCATCCAGTTTGTTAAGTGGGTTCTGGGGACTGTCATCAGGTCATCAGGCCTGCATAGTAAACACTTTTACCCATGGAGCTATCTGGCTAGCCCAACTACGTGGTCTTTGAGTGTAAACTTTGTTGATGACAGTATGACCCAGAAAAGTAAAAAAGTGAGACAGCCCTGTAAGAGGTCTAACTCCCCTCCCCACCCCACCCCCGAGCCTACTACCATTCCTATCCCTTCTTATTATGCTCTTGAGTAGCCATTCTGACCTGCTGGCCCCAGGCTTGCAGTGAGCCTTGTCTTGACAGGGAGCAACCCTTCTCTGGAGAGTAGCAAAGGGCCTTGCCACTTGGGACACCCAAGAGACCCAGCTGGGTTTGCCTTCATTGTTTCTCCTCTCTCTCCACTGACTCTCACCTTCCAGGTCACTCCAAGATGACTTCCCTGACTGCCAGAAGCTCGCACACCCTCCTCCGAAGTCCATTCCCCTGACCTCAGGAGGAGGTTTGGTGTGAAAGCTGCAGTGTGATGAAGCTGGACTTTAGGATGAGGTGTCTGTGTCACTGTCAGTGATGGGAGAGATGGTGTGAGCCTGCTTAAGGGCCAGCAGGCTGTTCAGTGTGGGGAGTAGAGAGGACAGGAGGGAAACTCCAACCAGGACAAGGAACTGGAGATGGTAGAGCCTGAGGGATTGGGACTGCGAGTGCAGAAAGTAGAAGCTAGGGAACTGGGACATAGCTCAGTTTGCCACACAAGGAGGTAGATGCAGGCTTGGGTCCTCAGCATGCACATAAAAACTCTGGGCACTACAGCATGTGCCTGTAATCCCAAGGCTGGAGAGGTAGAGAAAGGAGGATTCCTGGAGCTTGCTGGCCTACCAGTGGTGCCTAGTTGGTAAGCACCAGATCCGAGAGTTAGACCCTATCTCAAAAAATAAAGTGGAGAGTTGATTGAAGCAGAGACCTGACAATCATCTCTGGCCTCTACACCTATGCATACATGTGTTTATGAACATACACATGCACACCATACACACATACATGCACATGCATGTATACACATGAATGCATGCACACACAGACAGAGTCAGTCAAAAGCAAGAGCTATTCAAGACCCAGGTCCCAAGAGAGCTGCATGCCAGGGCTCAGAATACTCAGGAAATAGGTATCTCACCATGGACCTAAAACAAGTATTTGCACTGCACTCCTGGGAGAGTAGTTTCAATTGGGGGCTATTCTTCTCATTCTCAAGTGAGAATTTAGGGGAGATATGAGTGAGGAACAAGGTAGAGAGTCATGCTTATATCCATGTGTCAGTGAGTGGCCAGAGACTCAGACTCAGGCTCTACCTGAGACACCATTCCAGTATGAATCAGCAGTGTGTACCTAAGACATGACTAAGCAACACGAGGTCTAGATAGGGTTGCCCTTAAGCCCCAGTCAAATATTCTGTGTGGTTTACATAATGTCTACCTCATTGGCTCTCAACCTTCCTCATGCTGTGACCCTTTAATATAGTTCCTCATGTTGTCGTGACCTCCAATGATAAAATTATTCCATTGCTACTTCATAACAATAATTTTGCTACTCTTATGAATCATAGTATGGATATGCAGCCCTGTGGGGGTCACAACCCTCAGGTTGAGAAACACCGGTGTGGCTGGTCTGACCAGCAGAAAGATCAGAACTTTGTCTTGGGAACAGAAGTCACACTGGGAGGTTATCCACTTACTGGGGGAACTTGTGGATGAGTTTGGGCTGCATGCCCCCAACTGTCTCTTATACCTTGTTCGCTTGTCCAATGTATCTGCTCCTGGGAGCCTACTTAAAGCAGTTGGATAAACTGTCTGCTGTCCTGTCCGTGGAGATTCTCACTCTTCCCAGAGCCATCCCTCTGCTGCAGACATTAGGCAGGTCAGAAACTAGGTTTTGAGGGTCAGGCTATGCAGGGTCTGGGCCACCCGGGCTCTGGTTCTAAGTGAGGCTGGACTGAATATCAGAAGCCGGCAACAAAGTGCTTATACCTCCTGATCATGGGGTTCGGGCTGTCGCCTCTGCTGGTTTTGGACCTGGCATGCTGTGTATATAGCCCTCGCTTGGTGTGTGTGTGTGTGTGTGTGTGTTTGTGTGTGTGTGTGCGTGTGTGTATGTGTGTGTGAGTGTGTGTGTGTGTGTGTGTATGTGTGTGCGTGTGTGTGTGTGAGCGTGTGTGTGTATGTGTGTGCGTGTGTGTGTGTGAGTGTGTGTGCGTGTGTGTGTGAGTGTGTGTGTGTGTGAGAGTGTGTGTGTGTGTATGTGTGTGCGTGTGTGTGCGTATGTGTATGTGTGTGTGTATGTGTGTGTATATGTGTGTGCATGTGTGTACGTGTGTGTGCGTGTGTGTGTGTGTGTGTGTGCGTGTGTGTATGTGTGTATATGTGTGTGTGTATGTGTGTGAGAGTGTGTGTGTGCATGTGTGTGCGTGTGTGTATGTGTGTGTATGTGTGTGCGTGTGTGTATGTGTGTGTGTGTGTGTGTGTGTGTGAGAGAGAGAGAGAGAGAGGCAGGCAGACAGACAGACAGACAGACAGACAGAAAGAAAGAAAGAAAGAAAGACAGAAAGACAGAGTCAGAGAAAAAATATGCACATACATGCCTGTGAGTGTCTGAGTGTGCATAGGACTTGTGTGCCTGTGGGTGTGGAGTCCAGAGGACAGTCCCAGCCATCATCCCTCCAGAGCCATTTATCTCCTTTTGGACACAGCATCTTTCACTGGCTTGGAACTCACCGAGGAGACTAGGCTTCCCTGGACGGTAAGCTGAGGGATCCGTCTGTCTGTCATCTGTCTGTCTCTGTCTCCCCACCACTGGGATGACAGGCATAGGGCGACATACCCAGCTTGTCATTCTTGTCTTACGTGGTGTCTGGGGTGGCATTCAGTCTGAGTCAAGCATTTGGAGCCATCTCCCCAGCTCCATTGTGTGCTTCTGACCTTTGTACCCAGGCCCAGCTGAGGCTGCAACTCCAGTCCTGAGGCCCCCTATGTCTACGCCATACCCTACCCCTTGCCACCATGTCCCCAGGCTGCTGGCAACAGGCAGTCTCTCGGTCCTGGCCTCAGCTCGTTATCACCCCAATGCCATCTCTCTCCCGCCTGTCTCTTTGTGCCCTGTCACCCTGTATCCAGCCCCAGTCTTGAACACAGTAGGTCTTGAACTCACAGCAACACCTGGGAGCTGGTTGGTAAGAAATCCAAGCTCTCTGCCCCAGGCTAGACTAAGAAGTCAGACACTCACAGGGTGGAGGCCAGCGATCTGTTCATACAAGCCCTCGGGATGTTGACGCTGGCAAGGCTGAGAAGTATTGCCTAGCAGGTCCTCCCAGAAGCTTCAAGGAGATTCTTTCCAAAGTTCAAGCCAAGTCCTCAAATTCTCCTAACCAGTACCCACAGGTCTCGTCTCCTCCCCTTCCTGCCCCTTTCCTCCCTTCCCCTCCTCTCCTCCTCCTTCCTACACTCTCCCTTACTCCCACTGCCCCACCTCCCTCTCTGTTGCCCGCTCCCCCCTCCCATCTCTGTTCAGAATGAACTCCTTAAACACAGGAGTCGAGGTCCTTTGCATCTGATGGAGACATGCTTTATGGTCTCCTGCCCTCTCCTGCTGCCCCAGTTCTTGGAGCATCAAACCATTCCTCCCTTTAACTCCCAAGAGAGTCCTACCCAAACACCAGGTCCTGCTTCTCACTGATCCGAGACCATGCTTAGCATAGCATAATTGCTTGGGGACACATTTTTCTTCCAGTCCCCAGCGAGGTTCCAAATCAGAGATAGTGGTCGCGATCTAATTTAACATTAGCCCCCCGGACTGGACACTGAGCTGGTGCAGCAGATCAGTTGTGAATACAGACTAACCAATGACAGCCCTGCCCCGCCTCGCCCCGCCCTGAATCACCCCGCCCCACCCCGAACCACCCCGCCCCATCCCGCCCCCGTCTGCCTCTAAGAGTCCTTCCTCCACCTCCTACTGACCTACTCACTCTTGACACAGTACCTACACTCTTAGGGACCCTGGGATGTCTATTAATCCACCTATATCCTGTCACCCTTCTGGGTCAAATCACTTCCATTCTGCTGGCAGATCCCATGTGGGAAGAGTAAGTAGGGGAGGGTCCATTCCCCATCCTAGGGTGGTTGGTGGGAGACATTCACAGGCTCCCCCTTTACATCCCTTCAGATGCCCCACCCCACCCCTACCCCACCCCCTCTAACAGAGGAAGACGTGTTGCAGGGTACTTTTGACCGCTGGCCACCTCCCTTGACTTACAGGTGCAGGACACTGTGGGGTGGTGTTTCTTTATCCTCATTTTTAGAAGATTCCCTCCCTGACTAGATTCACCTTCCGTCTCGGTCTGGATTTTAGAATGGGCTTGCATTTCCTGTACACACAGCAGTGACTGGGAAGTAAGTGGTTGAACCAGCTGAAGAACCAAAAGGCAGAGTTTCCACCTCACCCTACGGTACACATGCTTTGGACTTCGGACTTGAAGTCTAGGGGCACATCTTAGCCCTGCCGATTTTGAGGATGGATTCAGCCAAGAGGCACAGTGGTGCAGGATGCTCATGCCTGGATAAAGAGACCCAGCACTCATGCTAGGTGGGATGCTACCAAGGTCCCGACATCTCTTGGGGCTGCTGTTGAGAACCTGACCCAAGCCCACAAAGCCCCTTCAACCCCAGTCAATGCCCGGCTTCAAAAATGGGGAGAGGATAAAGGTAACATGTGGATAGTCTCTTACAACCTTCTGCCTCTGCCTGAACAGATCAACACAGTTTGGCCCATTTTCCCTCTCATCCACATTCCTAAAGAGCTCTAGAAGAGGTTGAACCCCTTCCCTCCCCCTTCCTCTCTCCTTCTCCTCCTCCTTCCCTCCCCTCCCCATCCCTATCTCCTCCCCACAGTCATCTGCCCAAGGTTCTTCACAATGTCCTGGGGTCCTTACTCGTTTGAAACACCTTGTTACCCTTCAGCAATGACGTGAGAGAGAGGGGCTCCATCTAACTTCAGGTCGCCTAGCAACCCTGACAGGCAGTCAGCCTGGCCAATCACTGGCCGCTGCTCATATCCACCTGCCTCCAGCAGCTAGAGAGAGCCACAAATCAAGTGCTGCCCCCACCCTGCCTCCACTCTCCCTGCCACCAACACCTGACCTTCTTCAGGCCCCTAAAGAGGCAGCTGGGTGACCACCGCTTCTCACCTCGCCCTTTGCCCCCCCCACACACACACCCGAGACCCATTCTGCAGCTTAATCTGTGACATTTAACATAAATAGTTTTCTATTCCCAGCTGACCTTTAATAGCTTCTATCATCAACTGCGGTTCCTGGCAGCCGTACAAAAGCTGCTATCTGTTGCCTCGGTCCCTCCCAACAGAATACCCACGGAGCCCCTAGCTTTCTCCATGTGAAGCCAGGGGGCCCCTGGAGATGTCTGCTGAGTCTGGAGCTTGCCACTCTCCACCAGGAAATATCGTTCTGTGTTTCAATTAGAATTAGCGGGGAAGCCAGTTATTAAGTGGTTAGTTATTAGGGTAATAGAGACACTTCGCATTAACGGGGGCAGCTGCTCGCTTTCCTCTAATGGCCACTTCCAGCCCTGAATCCCTCCCTGATGCTCTATTGTAAATGTGCAGAATGGAAATGGGAGGGAGCAGGTCAGAAAGGGGTGGGTTCTGAAGCTCCTACTCCCTAGCGCACCCCTCACACATGGATAGCATCCCCAAGAGAGGCAAGGTGCAGAGGTCACTTCAGCCATTCCAAAGTGCATCTTCACACCCCCAGAAGCAGAAGTCACTGTCCGAGCTGGCGGCCAGCCCACTCTGAGCCTCTCCCCTCTGTCACTACTGGACGCCTCCCTCAGAGGTTTGGGGTAGGTATTTTCTTTTTTGCTGTTCTGGGGCGGAACCCTGGCCTTGCATCTGTTCATCGTGCATGGTACCATGGAGCTACACCCGGCTCCCCAGGTCTGGGTTTTGCCAAAGGCTCTGTACCCTCTGAAGGCTCAGAGAAGTGGCCAAAGATTCCCAAGCTCGAAGGCAAGGGAGGTGGGCTCTGGCCCCCTTCTGCCCCATGACTCCAGGTAAGTCAATGACCTCTAGGGGGCAGTACACCAGTCTCTCCCTGGATATATAGGTTTGGTCTCGTTCCCCGCCCCTGTTTTATCCCAGGGCACCCATAGTGCATGGCTTGCATTGCTAAAGCAAGTCAGAGATGTTCTACAGTCACGGTAGCAAAGTCCGACAGAGTCCATCAGTATCAGCAGTGGCCCTGGCACCCTGGTCCTGCTTTACTGATGCCCAGTGCTCTGTTTCGTGGAGATGCTCTCAGAATCCGCTCTCCTTCCCTGAGTAGGCTAACCAAGGGCAACTCTGCTGATGACTATCTGAGCTTAGCCTGTGGCTTCCAACCTTGTGCACCACATGAGCCCAGACATCACTGAGCCCTCGATGCTTGGCTTTCCCATTCAATTACAACATCACGGAGGTCGGTAGCCAATATAAGGGCATCACCTGCCTAGGGCTGCAAGAAGGGAGCTTGGTCTAGGCTGTGATCATCAGTGCTGCTGTTAGAAAGAGAAATGGCAGCCCAGGGTGGCGTCCTTCTCTGTGCTCCCTGATAAATATTTGAGAAGGGGGAGGAGAAGGGGGAGACTAGAGAAGCGGGAATAAGCAGGGGTAGGGTGGAACAACTAGGAAGGGAAGGGGTGTGGAGGGAGGGAGGGGAGAGGGGAGGAGCTCAATGTAAGAGAAGAAATGGAGAGGAAGAGGAGGAGGAGGGAAAGGAGGAGGGAGAGGAGGAGGGAGAGGAGGAGGGGGAGGAGGGAAAAGAGGAGGAAGAGAAAGAAGGAGGGAAAGGAAAAGGGAGAGGAGGAGGGAGTGGAGGAGGGAACGGAGGAGGAAGAGAAAGAAGGAGGGAAAGGAAAAGGGAGAGGAGGGGTCGAGGATGGAGAGGAGGAGGGAGAAGAGGAAAGGGGGAAAGGAATAGAGACGAGAGAGGGCCCTGGATCTAGAGGAGCACTGGGTGGGAGCTGGGGAAGCCAACACCAGGAGAGGGGTTTAATTTGTTTTCTTCTGCTCAGCTGTGCCAACAAAAAAGCAAATGAACCGGAGGAACCCAGACAAGGTAGCTGAGACAAGATGCTGACATGCAGCTTGGACCCAGGGAAAATTATCTTCCTAACTTCTACCTTGGTTCCATAATCGCACTCTGGTTCTTGAGGTGGGGGGGGAGACTACTGGAGAGCCCCTGGGTTTGATTCCTTTAATCTTTGACACCGCCTGTCACGGCGGAGTGTGTAATTAGGATGCACTGTACCTTCCCAGAAGCCCAAGCTGCCTGGCAAGAGGCGAGCTGCTGCTGCTAGAGCCACAGCAGTGGACTGGCCACACTCTTAATTGGCTGATAAGCCTTTCTAGGAATCTGTCCTGTTTCCCCAGGGATGGAGCTATGGCTGGACCACTGCTGGGATTGGCCTTCTCGGAAAGCACCGACACATAGCCTCAGTGTGCTCCAAAGGGACCGGGGATCTACAGTGATGTGGCTTTAGGGGTACAGGGGTGGTGAGTAAACCCAGTGGTCTGAAAATGTGCACACATGTTCCTCAGAGCCACTCAGTATAGCTGGAGCAACCCTAGTTGCTCGCACATCTGAACCCCCATCCTTGGTCCACCCATCTCGCTATGCTCAACTCTCAACAGCATACTGCAACCTCAAAAGCCCCAGAAGAGACAGACCTGCCAGGATAGACCTGCTCTGGCTGCCACACCTCTCTACCATGATGAACTTTTATCCCCATGGAACCGTATGTTTAAACAAACTTCCTTCCATATTCACCTTCGGCTAAAATAAACTTCCCCTGACGTTTGGTCAGGGTATCTTATCACAGAAACAGGGTACCCAGAAAGGACTGAGGGGGGCTCCGAGGATGGGGAAAAGCAGAAGATGATGCAGATGATACAGGTGATGCAGGTGATGAATGATCTGCTACCCAAAAGGGAGCCATTCCTCCCTCTCCCTGGGACTCCAACCTCTTCTTCCGTGTACAGGCTTCTTCCTTCTAGCCAGTACTGTCCTGAAAGCCTACAGATGTGGGTAGCGATGTTCCTCTCCTCTGGGCCATTCTGCTCAACAGGCCCTCTGCATTAAAAGCCTGCAAAGAGCCTGTGTCCTTTCACCCATTAGCTGGAGCATCAGACCTCAGCTCTGAAGTGTGGGGCCAGTCAGGGTAATGGGGAGGATTCTAAAAGGAGACTATGAATAGAGACCCTGGCCTATGCTGGGATCCCTACAGTACCCTGCCAGGGTTGGGAGTCCTGAACAAGGAGGGCAGGACACCCTCTCAAGGGGATGCAGGACTCTGGAGGTCTGTGTAGCATTGTGCCAATCAGTCAAGCTCTGCATAAATCAGACCAGCCTCACATAAATCCCAGCTTCCTCGTAGTGCCGTGTGACCACCGGCCTGTGTGACGCTCCTGACCTTGCTCAGGTCTCTTTTCTTAAATGTGAAGTGACAACTGAAGGAATATTTGAATTCCACTCAAGATGGTCATAAGCACTAAAGGTGACGGTGAATGTCAGAGTCTGGCACAGGGGACTAGGGTTCCTTCGGTACTTTCCCATCAAGACCTTTGGACCCAGCCAGGATGTGTCCAGTAATTGCCGGGGTCTACATTACTCTAAAGAATTATACCCTCCAGGTCTCTCCAGCCATGGTCCTTCAGGATGCCCGTTCTAAATACCCCAAGGTTGTTCAACAGTGGTCCCAACAAGGTTGCTTCTGCAGCCTGAATGTGTGCCCCTTCCTCTCCTCAGGGCATGTGTATCCCTCCAGCAGGGTGTGTGTCAGAGACATTATTTCTTTTGCAGTGCTGGGGATTGAACCCATGGCCTTATGCACGCTAAGCAAGCCTTCTACCATGTAGTTGTATCCCCTGAGCCAAGTTCCCAGTGAATGATCCAGGTAGGGGTTGAACTCACTTTGTAGCCCAAGAAGACCTTGAACTTTTGATTTTCTTGCCTGAGACTCCTGGGTAGCTGGGGTTCCAGGCCTGTGTCACCAGGTCAGGCATGAATTGGAAACACTGTTGGGACATGGGACCTAATGAGAGGTGATTTAGTCATGAGGCATGTTGTAAAATGTGAATCCAGACTAGTCAGGCAGGGTGATATAGGCCAGGAATACCAGAATTTGGGAGGATAAAGCAGGCAAACCAAGAATTCAAGGTTATCTTCAGCCACATGGGGAGGTCCAGGCCAGCTTGTAATATGTGAGCCTGCCCTGGGAAGCTTTCTTTTTCTTTTTCTTTTTTTTTTTTGTTTTTAGTTTTTGGTTTTTTGAGACAGGGTTTCTCTGTGTATCCCTGGCTGTCCTGGAACTCACTCTGTAGACCAGGCTGGCCTCGAACTCAGAAATCCACCTGCCTCTGCCTCCCATGTGCTGGGATTAAAGGCATGCACCACCACTGCCCGGCCCTGATAGGCTTTCTATTGCTGTGATAAAGACATGACTCAAAGCAAACTGGGGAGGAAGGGTGTTTTTGTCTTATGCAATCCAATCACAGTCTGTGGTTTAGGTTTGGTGAACTTGACACAAACCCAGACGCATGTGGGAAGAAGGACCCTCAGGTGAAGAACGGCCACCATCCGATTGTCCTGGGGCCATATCTGTAGGGCATTTTCTTGATTCGTGATGGATGTGTGATGGCCCAGGCCACTGTGAGCAGAGCTGCCCATGTCCTAGTGCTTCTGGGTTGTATCAGAAAGCAAGGTGAGTGAGTCAGTCAGCAGAGTTCCTCTGTGATCTCCCCTCTGCTCCTGTTGAGTTCCTGCCCTGACTTCCCTCAGCGCTGACTTCCCTGTGCACTATTTCTTTTCTGTGATAAGATACCCTGACCAAACGTCAGGGGAAGTTTATTTTAGCCGAAGGTGAATATGGAAGGAAGTTTGTTTAAACATACGGTTCCATGGGGATAAAAGTTCATCATGGTAGAGAGGTGTGGCAGCCAGAGCAGGAAGCTACACGCAGAGATAAAAACAGAGAGAGGCAGGGGATTTGGCATGGGCTTTTGAAACCTTAAAGTCCACCCCAAATGATACACTTCCCCCAACAGGGTCACAGCTCCTACTTCTTCTCAAATAGCACCACTCCCTGAAGACTAAGCACCTGAATCTATGAGCCTTTGGGGGCCTTTCCTGTTTAAACCACCACAGAAATTGGCACACACGCCCATGTGACCCAGTCAGTATATATAACCTTCTGAGGAAGGTCACCTGTACACATCTAATTCCACGAGTTATTTACTCAAATGATACAGGAAACACACTCTCCCATGTCTATTGCAGCCACATTGTTGCTAGGTGGTTTTTCAGTTTTTGTTTTGTTTTGGTTTGGTTTGTTTTTTGTTTTTTTTTTTCTAGAACTTTCTTCCTTTGTTGGTCTGAAAGAGGACCTCTTAAAACTCCCAACCAAAGGTCCCTCTTCAGTCTCCAACCCCACACAGAACAGCCCAGCTCCTTAAACCAAATTATAGTGTTTGGCTTTTGAATGTGTATTGGGGGAGGTTGGCCACAACACACACACATGTGGAGGTCAAAGGTCAACTCAAGGGAGTCAGTGCTCTCTTTATACCACGTGGGATCAAAAGATTGAACTGAGCTCAGGGCTTGGTAGCAAGAATTCTTGCTAAGTCACCGTCAAATCTTAAGGTAACATTTCTTACCACTTTCCTTTGGCGGTGGTAACAGATTGCCCCAGATTGGGGAAGTTGTTCTGGTGGTTAAAACTCTGACACATCTTTGGGAATGGGTCATCTTTAAAACCACCACACTGCCTATTCACACAGACACATTCTGGAGCCATCTCCTTTTCCTCCCATGGAAAACAAAATAACACGATCTCTGAGACAACCGGCATGTTCACTGGGCATGAGCAGGGTGCTGGCCTTCTGAGGAAGGAAAGATGTGGAGTGGTCCATGGTGGGCCGTGAGCATCGTCTGGATGGAGAAGGAATTTCTCTGCAGCACAGAGGGGAGCAGAGTGTCGTACCAGCAAGACCCGAGGCATGAGATTTAAGGCGGGACTCACCTTCAGGCTCAGCATGGGGCGTGGCACAATCCAGAACACTAGTGCCACTTAATTTCACAACTGGAGTTCCACTCAGAAGAATGTTTTAGAAGGGGAGTAAGGAGCTCTCCCACACCTCTGCCCCCCACAGCTTCCCTGCCTGGTCATGGGGGTCACAATCCTTTCTCTGCCTGCTCCTAGGTAGTGACAGCTCTGGGTCGGACAATCAGCAGGCCATCCCTCCCCAAGGCACGGCAGGCGGTGTGGATACACAGGCTCCGCAGTTGTTTGAGGTTTTTCTAAGCGTGGCATATGTGTCTATGGTACCTTTTCAGTGGATTCATGTTTAAATGCCTCTGGAGGGCGAGGTTAAGTCTCACCCAGCACGGTGCCCTTCCAGGAAGTCGCCTGCTGTCACCATACCTGGTCAAAAGGTTCACACAGCTTTCCTAGCCTCTCTCTTCCCTGTCACACCTGCCTTGTGTGACAAGCTTTCCCTGTCTTTCCTCTACCCACAATTCCTGTTTTCCAAACCTTCCCTCCAGGCTCAATCTCACAGGACCTTCGCAACGCCCTTGGCGTTTATCCATTAGCTCTTCTGACAAGGCTAAGCCTCAGGCTCAGATCCTGAATGAGCTGGCATGGACTAAACAGCCCCGCATTGGACTCCTCAGGCTCCCCACCCAGCCCTTCTATTACCCTATTAATGTTGCACCTCGTGGCCAAGCATGTTACATGGTATCTCCATGTAACAATGTCCAGTGATCCAGAGGAGGCCCGGGACCATGGGTGTGTAGCCCAGTCACCTAGAATGTCATCTCTCTTCTGCCCAAGAAGGAAAACCAATAAACAGCAGTTCCCAGACTGGCTGGAAAGGAACCCGTTGGTTCTTTTGATTTTTTTTTCCTTTATAACTTTCCTGTGAGTTTGTGTGCCACCTGTTTGTGGATAGAGGTCAGAGGTCAAAGGCCAACCTTGGAGGTCGCTTCCTCAGGTATCATTCGCCTTTATACACACCACATATGTGCCCATTGGATCCCCTGAAACTGGTTACTGATGGTTGTGAGCCTCCATACGAGTGCTGGGAATTGAACCCATGTCCTCTTCACGAGTAGATCACCTGTGCATCTCTCCAGCTCCACCATTTTCATTTTGACACTGGCCTGAAATTAAATTAAAGCAGGCTAGACTGGCTGGTTGGAGACCCCCAGGGGATCTGCTTGTCCCATGCAGTGCGGGGGTTACAAATGTTTGTCCTCATAACGAGCATTTGGGGGGGGGGAATGGATGGATTCTAGGGATCCAACTCAGGACCTCAAGCTTTCAGGGCAAATACATTACTGGCCAAGTCATTTCCTTTCTTCCCTCTTTGCTGTCTGATCCTTGAATCTGCGAAGAGGCTCCACGGGGAAACCAACAGCAGGGGGTCAGGCTAGGACAGGGCCAAAGTAGCCAGTGTGTGCTCCTCTCCAGGGACTGCCAAATCAGCCACCACCCTCTCCTGCCTTTGAAACAGGGAATCTCCGGCTTCAGTCACCACTGCTCCACTGAACTGCTCACCTCGTGACCATGGTTCCAGGTGGCTCTGCTTCCAAGTCAGGACTGGGGAGCCAGGACGACTGTGTTCTCTGTCCCCCCCCCACCCCCGCGCCCCCATCCTGATCAGACTCCTGTGATGTGAACCCCTCCCCCACGCCAGCCCTCCACTAGCTTCCAGCTCTAACAGGCAGGTGCCTACAGCCTTGGACAGGAGCTGCCCATCCGAAGCACTTGAGTTGCTCCAAATGACAGCTCTCCATCTGGGCTGGCACAGTTCACTGGGACAAGTACCACCTGTAGGTACTCAGGCTCCAGCCAGTGGGCCCCTCCTTCCATATGGATGCTGGGAATCGAACCGCTGTCCTCTGCGAGAGTGGCACAGGCTCTCGTCTGTGCATGTCTCCAGTTCCACCAAGACAAGGTCTCTCATTGGCCTGAAATTCAGTGGTACCCATCCCAAAGGGGACAGGAAGTCCTGCCAGCTGTCCTCAGACCTAGTTTTTAGTCTGTGTGCATTTAGTTCTCCAATGTGTTGTTTACTACCTGATCCATTGCTCGACCTTCCTGAGGGCAGACACACGCCTCTGTTAGGGTTAGGGTTTGGATTTTAAATGACCCTCAAAATCTCTTGTGTTGAAGGCTTGGTACTGGCCTGTGGTGTTATATAAGTGGGGATGGGGTTGGAGAAGGGGGAAGGGGAAGGGGGAGGGGGACCTGCAGTTGCTAGAATTGTGAACATGTCGTCTCCAGATCCTGGGCAGAATACATTTCCGTTATTAAGTCCTTGGTAACACTGGTGAATGAGTGTGGTTACATGACAACCCTGTGTTTGGGAAATACCGACGAGAGGCCAGCATTTTATAGCTGCAAAGAAAGCCAAGCAAAAACCACTGTGCAGAGAGAGGACCCATCGACTCGGTGCAAGACTCCTCCCAGCTGGGACACACTCGTGGGCTTTCTGAGTCTCTGTGTTTTCTATACTTGTTTGTCATGGGCTCCTTCCACTGCAAACCATGGGACTTATAGTCGTCAGACATTCTGGAAACTTCTAGCAGACTGGGAGGATGGGCAAAGCACCAGGAGCCTAAAGCATGCTGGGTGGGGAGAGGACTGTGGGGCTCCCTGTACTCTTTGCCCTGCCTCACAGGGGCCCAGTGGGTCTTCTTTATCAGATATGCTGCAGGGCTGGCTGAGCTCCATGTTTTATGGCCCTATCATGTGTGAGATCTTGCCCATGAGGGGAAAGCTGTCAGCATGAAACATAGATTTCAAGACAGACGTTGCACTGCAAGATTATGAATAACCCCTCTGATCATTAGAACCAGAGCATTTTTTAAAAATCCAATTTGTTTCTCGCTTCAAAACCCATTTCGTCTGCTTCCCTTTCTCTGTGTTATGGAGGGAGGGCAGGAGGCTTCCAGAATCTTGCCTCCTAGAAACTTAGTACCCCTAGAAACTGTGTGCGCACCTCCTCTGACACCCTTACTTCCTGACATTCACCTGCTATCCATTGCTTGCAACCCAGCAGGGCATTTCTATTGGGAGGCATCTCCTTTATAAACAAACAGAGCGGGAGAGAGCCTGGGCAGTGGGTCAGTGTCCCCAAGGCTGAGAGGACAGACATACCCTGGAAGGCCAGGCCATGAGTGAGACACAGGGAAGGATTGCAGAAGGTATCAATTCTGACTGGCCAAGTCCAAAGCCAGCATGCAGCCAAGATTCAAAGAAAACAAAAGAGCATGAAAAATAAATTCACCCCATTTCTGATTCTCTCTCCTCATCAGCCATAGACGCCAACCCTGGGGCCCCCCACGACCTCCTCGTGCATACAGCCTCATCTCCGAGCAGTAAAATCTGACACAGAGATTCATGGGAACATGTGCCTCCATCCCCCTCCCATATCAACCCACCACAGGGACATGAGCTGTTCATCTTCTTTTTGGCTCCGTTTGCAGCCTCCAGAACACTTGCGAGGGGCACCTTGCCCAGCTCCGAGATCTGACGAGGCACCGGGGCCCTTCTGAATCCTTGGCACTCTCCCAAGTTGCATTTTGTCTGTCCATCTACCTTCACAAGCCAGAGTGGACAGTATCTTCTGGCTGGGCCGGGTCAGAGTGGACAATGTCTTCACTGCAGGCCACAGGATGAAGTTCCCAGGAGGCCTTGGCTGTTGAGGTTCAGGCCCATCTGTTCCAACTCTTGGCAAACCTCCTCCCCTGCCGCCGCTGACCCTGAGCTGTGGGCTACAAACAGCAGATGAGACAGCCCATGCTCCTTGCCCTGGACAAGGTCAATGTCCTGGGGGGGCGGGGGAGGGACAGAAGCAGCTATTTACAAAACCACCTGACTCCATAATAGGGGCATGGGCAGGAATAATCTGCAGCCCCCCCCCCCCCCCGCGCGCCCTCCCTGGGGAAATGGCTACTGAGTCCCAGAGCCATTTGGGAAGGGTCCAAAGAGAAGGAGGCTTAACTTAAGCAGGTCTGCAGGGATGACTGGGAAGTTCATCAGGTTTGCTTGCCTTTCAGGTACCTGAAATTACAGACTCATGAGGTGAGCATTTGTTCTCCACCCTCACTAAAACATCTAAATTTCAATATTCCTGAAATATAAACAGTGTGGACCCTTTCGGCTCACCAGACAGTCCTGGTGTCTTCTCAGCACATAGTGGATACACAGAACTGTGGACTAGATGTTTTGGGAATCAAGGCATAGGGAGAGAGAGGACCAGGGACAGGGCCCAGGGGAATGCATACCAAGTTCCAGGCTCCCAGAATTCTCCAGACTCCCCTCCCCAGACAGAGGGGTGGTCTTGCCAAGAGAGCAAGGGCTATAGAGTTTCCCTCCATAGCTCCTAATGTTGCCACCCAAAGCAAACAAACAAACAACAAAACCCAAACAAAACAAAACCTAAAAACAGTGACACCCTTGCTCTGTCCACCTCACCAGCAGGAATAGAAAGACTTGCCCTTATCCCAGACCTCATTTTGGGCTCCTTGGCAGCCCAGCCCAGATCTCAGGAGCCTGACTGCACCATTTCTGCCTGCCCTGAGCCTCATTCCTTTTAGCTCGAATTTGTAAATGGGCCTCGGCCCAAGCAAAAGATTCAGCAGGAATCCGGCCGGGTTCCCAGACGCTTAATTGGAGCTGGGCTCTTCATTACCACACACCTGTTCCCCAACACCATATGGTCCGAG
Organism: Tokudaia tokunoshimensis; assembly: GCA_036184795.1. Classification (NCBI taxonomy): domain Eukaryota; kingdom Metazoa; phylum Chordata; class Mammalia; order Rodentia; family Muridae; genus Tokudaia; species Tokudaia tokunoshimensis. The sequence continues at coordinate 7,916,456 of BTHU01000010.1, forward strand.
GTAAATAGACTGTAATTGTTTATCCAGAGTCAATTCTTCCGTGAGTGAGTGAGTGAGTGCCAGTGTAGCTCCCTTAGCATCTTCTCATCACCCCCAGCCCCCAACCTCTCCAGGAGGACAAAGTCCTGCAAGGTTAAAGATGCCCTACTGCCCTAGCACAGCAGACTTTTGCGCTGGGAGACTCATCTTGGACTCCAACCCCCCCCCCCCAGCTCCAAAGAAAAGCCCCACCCGACTCTGCCAGTTGGCAGACACTTGGCAGCCAGGCCTCTCTGCCCTTGCTGGTGTGTGGTTGAGCAGGAAGGCACCTCTCTGGCCCTGGGCTCATTTTCTCCAAAAGATATCTGAGATGAACTGGAGTGGTACCAGCTCCCAGCCTGCCCTTCCCCACAGCACACACACACACACACACACACACACACACACACACACCCCACCACAACACCACTGCTGTTCTATAGTGGCCTGAGCAAATTCTATCAAGTGTCAGAGCCTGGGCTGCTATGTTTATCCTAAATAAAGACTCAGTCTCAGTGTCACATGGTCCTTAATAATAGAGGGGCTAGCTAGCAGTGGTAAGGTAGCTCAGGGAGGAAGGCTGCAAACTGGTCTTACTTCAAGGCTTAGGTTGGTGAATGCCCTTGGCCAAGGCCACCCAGCTAAGGGAACTGAGATTCTCACCCAGGTCTGTGGACTCCAGAACCAGATCCCTCGACTATTACGCTCCACTTACCTCATGGAGAACAAACCCAGGGAGCCTGGCCTGGTGCCTGCCATTCAAGAGGAAATCGATAAATGCCCGTTTCTGTGTCTCTGTCCTTCAGTGGACATATACTGCCCTCCATCCTGGCTCCAGTACCTGGGAAGCATCCAGCAACTCGGGCTTCGAAATGTCCCCTACAAGGTGAAGTATAAATAGAGTAGATCCTTGTCCCCTCTTCAGTCTCTTAGTCTTAACTCTTGGTCAGCCGAATACTACCAGGGACAGATAGATGTCACTTCCTCCTCAGTCCAGTTACCCCCGATCGTCCTACACTGCGATGCTGCCGAGCCCATGCACAGGGGGAAGGAGACTGCTGCTGTACACAGAAAGGTTTCTGACCTCCAGGGATGTTAGACAAGTTGATCTCTGGGAAATACAAAAGTCAGTTAGGGCTGGGAAAATGGCTCAGTGGTAAGTATGCTTATCATGAAATCAAGAGGGCCCCAAGTTCAAATCCTGGGCTGCCACATGGAAGCCAGGCAACCCTGGCATTTGTGGGTGTGGGAGGAAGCAGGTGGATCCCGGGAGTTTGTTGGATAGCCAGGCTATCTGGAAGGGCAAGCTTCCAGCTTAGTGAGAGGCCCTGTCTCAACAACTAAGACAGACAAACAGACAGACAGAGACTATTGACATCGCATGCATGCTCACAAGTGTGAATATTGATGTCACATGTGGTGGGGTTATGTGTGCATGTACACACACATACACACACACACACACACACACACACACACACACACAGGTGGGGAGGGAGAGAAACAGCAAGAGGTCTTGAGCATTCTTTTTTTTTTTTTTTTGGGTTTTTTCGAGAAAGGGTTTCTCTGTATAGCCCTGGCTGTCCTGGAACTCACTCTGTAGACCAGGCTGGCCTTGAACTCAGAAATCCGCCTGCCTCTGCCTCCTAAGTGCTAGGATTAAAGGCGTGCGCCACCACCGCCCGGCTGTCCTGAGCATTCTTGAGGCCTGGTTGCTGGTCCTCGGAGGCAGAATTCTGAGCACCGGAGAGAGAAGATCAGATCCACATAGCTGGCTAGACACTTCAGGCATACGGGGTCTTGCTGCAGGGATTCTGACAAGGCTTCTCCCAGTGACTGTTCCTCGGAATTCTCCACCCCAACCCCCCTCTTCCCATCCTGGCTACCCTAAGGATGAATGGCTTTGGGGTTTAAGAAAATGGATGCTGTGTCCTCTTAATTTTCATTGAATCATCCCTTAATATGACAAAGGCCTTCCCAACCATTCCCCTCTGGTGCATCTCTTTTCTACCAGACACTCCTTAGAGTCTTCCTGGGTTGGTCAGGTCAGCTAAGGAGGAGTTCAGATACCACCTCTTCCCCAGCCAGGAAGAAGCAGTCCCCAACCCAGGTCTTATGGCAGACTGCAAAAGGATGCTGAAGGTTGCTCTCTGGTTGCAGTCCTTCCTCTGGATAGAGGATACTGGCACCTGTTGAATCATTGAGACAAGACCCCTGTATCAAGCAGGCTGCTGGCCAAGGAGGAAAAAAAAATCACACCAAAGAACGATGAAAGGAGGGGCAGAGAAAAATCTAGAGCCCACAGGGTGATTAGGAATCCTTTTCAACGGGAGGCCTCGGGAGGCCCTAGGGGCTGGAGGGCTCCAATTCCCATGGCTCCCTGACTATTCTGTGCAAGTCAGGGGAGGAAGTAGGAGTAAGATTTTTGCCATCAAGGAAAAAGAAATATGTAAGGAAAAGGAAAAAAAAGAGCTTTTCCTAGCAAGCTTTCCAGCTGCCCAAGGGGACACCCTTTGAGGACTCATGCTCTGAGCCGGAAAAACTGCCTCCCTCAACTTCAGGAACCGGAAGGAGTTTTAAAAGATACTTAAGCTGCCACATAAATTGGCCCCTCAGGGGATGCACACAGTTCTGCCTCAGCCCAGTGGCTACAGGGATATTTCCTACCCCAGGCTTTGGGTAGAAGGCTTCAGGAGTGGCTGATCAGGAAGGAGCCTTCCTGCCCTGGATCTAGGACGGGTGCAGAATGTTCTAGAATCAGAGTCCCAACCCCCAACACACCTGGGATGCAAGCCTCCGAGAAGCTCATCACTCAAAGCCCCCCTCCCAAAAAGAAATGTGTCATCTGTGGGGACCATCAGTGGAGAAAGGGGAAAAGAGGAATATGTTCATGTAATATTCATGTCACTTTTTCTGTTGTGACAAAGTTGCTAATGAATGCCCTTAAAGGAGGAAGGGGGCTTACTTTGGCTCACTGTTTGATGGTACAGTCTACGGTGACTGGGAAGGCATGGTGGCAGGAACCTATGTCAGCAGGTCACGTTGCATCCAGTCAGGAAGCGGGGCAGAGGGGGGTGTGACAGAGAGAGAGAGAGAGAGAGAGAAAGAGAGAGAGAGAGAGAGAGAGAGAGAGAGAGAGAGAGAGAGATGGCTAACTGGTCAGCAGGCTTTCTCCTTTTCAGCCACTCCCGGAATGCAGCCAGGTTTAGGGAGGAAGGTCCTTCCCACTGCAGTTAACCTATGCTAGAAAAGCCTCACAGATGTGCACAGAGGTTGGGCCCCTAGGTCTCCACCCTCGTCCACTTAACAATACTAGCTATAACTACGCAGAGCTGTTTTACGGCAGCCCTGGACTGGGCACTGAACGATACTGTTCCATTCAACCCTCCCTCATTGCCTTGTCATTTCACAGATGAGGACTCTAAGGGTTAGACAGTCAGCATCACTTACCCAAGGCCATGCAACCAGAAGTAGCACAGTAGGCATGCAAATCCATACTGCTGCTTTCTTGATAGCCCCTTAGAGTGGGTCTAGGAAGGGATGGGGCAGCCAGACAGAGTCCTCAGTTGGTCATGGGCACTTTGGCATGGACTTTGTGGGATGGCTTTAGGCCCTGAGATGGATTCCGTGGGCCTGCCTGAGCTGGCAGAGACTGAAATCCGAAAGAAGCGCTGTTACCCAAGGTTTTTCCTTTATATCCAGTGTCTACAGCCACTGTACCTATAATTGTCTAACTGGGGGCTTCTCTCAGTCATGGTAGGATCCTTGCTCTTGGAAGGTAAGCCCTCCTGCTTTGAGCTGGGGATGCATCTCACGGGCAGGGTGCACAAGGTCCAGGGCTGGATCCCCAGAAACGAACAACCTTGCCCATGTGATCTGCCGGCCACTCCGCCCTATGTGTTTCTCCCAAGCTAAGCCACCCCCTTCGCCTTCCCTGCACCTCCTGTCCTTTAGTTCCTTCATCAGAAGAAAGAAGGTCGATTTCTGTGAGAGACAGAGTTAATAACCAGATTACAGGAACTCCCAGACAGGAGCGTCAAATCTTACACAGTGGCTCCAGGTTCCTATCACTCCATCTTTTGGTGTTCCGAGGCTGCGGCTATGGCCGCCCGGCCCTCTCGTTGATGAAGTACATTATAAGTGCTAAGTAATAATAATACTGTAAAATGCCTCGGTGCTCAAGCATGAGTTCCAGGCTCCAGATAAAATGCCAGACAGATAGATTAGCAGGCGGAGGAAGTACTCAGAGTGCAGCTCCCGGGGCCTAACAGATAGGTCCAATCAACCCACTTCAATTACAGCTTGGGGACTAATAGCCGGGAGCTGATTAATCCCCTGCTCCAGAGCTGCTGGGACAGTGCTCTGCATGTCCTGGTGATGGAAGAGCGGGTGAGCATGAAGAGGGTGGAGGTGCCCACAGGCTGATCTGAGGTCACCCCACTGTGATACACTCACTGACTTACTGAGTTCTGTCACTAGCACTGGCTAGCCCAGGGCAGGGCTGGCATCCTTTGCTGTCCCCTCCACCTCCACCTCTGCCTCTCTCCAAGGTGGGAGGCCCTAACTGGTTCTGCAGGGGAAATTCTTACAGTGGGGAGGATTGCTGTGGTTTGAATGCATCATTCGTTAAGTCTCCCCCATCGCAAAATTCACACGTTGGAAAAGCATCCCTCAAATTTATTCATATGCTAGTTGTATTTGAAGGTCTGGCTTGGGGGATGGGGATGCGGTAAGGAGAATTCTTTGTCATGAGGATGGTTCTGGTTTTATTTCCTGTTGCCATGATGAAATATCCCAACAAAATGAATTCAGGGGAGGAAGGGTTTATTTTTAGCTCACAATTTCTAGTTACAACCTGTCATTGCAGGGACATCACAGCAGCTGGGGCTTGAGAGAACTGGTCAAACTGCAGCCACTGGCAAGAATAGAGAGGAGTGCAAGTATGCCAGCGCCCAGCTCACCCACGCCAGCACCCAACTCACCCCCTCCAGCGCCAGGCTCACTCCTCCACTTTAGTTCAGTCCAGGGCTTTGCCCATGCAATGGCACCCAGCTACAGGGTGGGTCCCACCTCAGTTAACCTAGGTAAGAAAATCCCTCACAGGCATGCCTATAAGCCAACCTAATCCAGACAAGTCTGAATTAAGACCCTCTTCCCTGGTGATACTCTATGTCAGGTCAACAGTTAAAACTAACCATCATGCGGACCTTAGTCCACTATCGGTTTTACAAAGAGGAGGAAGAGAGACAGACAAGATGGATGCTCTCTCCAGATGCTGAACAGATGTAAGGGCTGTGCTCTTTACTTCTCTGACTCCTGAGCTGCAAGCTGTAAGCCATATGAACAACTAATTCCTCCCCCTTCTCTTCCTCCTGCTCCTCCTTCTCTCCCTTCCTTCCTCCCTTCCCTCCTCCCTTCTCCTCCTCCCCTCCTCTTCTTTCTCCCTTTCCTCCCTCCTTCTCTTCTCCTTGTTGAACTCACTACCTATCCCTGGCTGGCTTTTTGAACTTGCAGCAATCCTTCTGCCTCTGCCCCTTGAGTGATAAGACTATAGGGTAAGCCACCACACCCAACTCTACTCTTTATAAATCACCCACAGCTCTGGATTTTCTTTGGGCCACAGAAAACAAACTAAAGGCTGGGGATGGGCAGGGAGACACAGGAGTATAGGCAGGTAGTTTGAATGTCCAGGGGACGGTTGGGTTGAAGAGATGGCCGTGCCATGCTGGAGAGTCATCAGAACCAACTCAAAGTAGACTAGGCTCACAGAGTTGGAGAGGCTGGCCTCAGAGGCTAGGAGTGAAGGGAAAACATTGGTCAACAGCATATGAGAGATGATAGACTCCATGGGTGTGGGCTCCAGTGGCTTGACCTCACACAGACCATGGGGGCAATGAAGGGAAACAGAGTCTGGCTGTAAAGGAAGTAACCCCCACTGGGGAAGAATTGCCCATGGCAACTTCCCAGAGTCACACAGGAATGGTATCCCCAGCCCAGCCCATCCAGACTCCCAGTTCTATTCTTCTCATGGCGGGAACTGCCAGAGCCACCGATGCTGCAGAAGTTTGGGGACAATGCCAAGTGGAAATGAATGAGTCCTGTCAAGTTGGGCAGCTTTCTTTTTAACCTGGGGCTGTTGATCTCCTGAGACATATGGCTAAGGCAGGCACATATCTAAATAAGGAGAAATGTGGGAGATGAAAAAGGGAAGGGGGGAAGAAAAGGCAGAGAAGGAAAAGAAAGAGGAAGAGAGAAGGGAGGAGGAAATAGAAGATGGGGAGGAAGGAGAGAGAGGAGGGAGTGGAAGGAGGGAGAGGAGGGAGAGGAGGGAGGGAGAGGAGGAGAGGAGGAAAGGCACAGAAAGGAGGGAGAGGAGGAAGGAGAAGAAAGAGGGGAGGGAGAGAAGGGAGGGTAAGGAGGGAGAAGAAGGGGAGGAGGGAGAGAGAGGAGGGAGAGGAGGAGGCAGTGTTGAAAAGCAATTTGCACTAAACTTGTATCTGCGAGCGAACGCAAGACACAACGTTTGATTCTTTCATACTCCTTCGGAGAACAAAGCGGTGTGAACGGTGTTGAACATGTGTTTCTTCAAAAATAAAAACACGGAGAAGTAAAATCAGATGCAAGCCTTACAAGAGCTAATTCTTAAGTGCTCCCAGTTGAGTTTGTTGCTCCTCAGGGACCTCGAGGGAGGAAGCAGGGAGTGAGCTGGTAGACATCAACTCCAGGAAGTCTCTGGCCCAAGATTGTGGAAGGCAGAGCAATTGCTGCCCCTGCGCAGAGGAGACTAAGAACCCCCTTGCACATGGGAACCAAATGTCCACGTTCAAGTTGAAGCCAGGGAGGGCGCAGAGGAGCAGCAGAGGGGAACTGGGACCTCCAACGGGCTAAAGAGCCGAGGCTATGTCACGAAGGTGACTTGATGATATGAACGACATGGAAAGGCCACTGCGGAAGAAGCCACCACGGAAGAAGCACAGAGAGGTTCTCACGATAGGAATGACAGTGACAGGATTTAGGGCAGGGAGCTGGGGCATAGGAGAGAAGGCCATAGAAAGGGGCCTCGTTCTGGAAGCCACTCAATAGACACTCTTAACAGGCTGCTTCTTGCTTGCTTTATTCCAGAGGGTCTGAGAGTGAGGGCTGGGACCTCCTGGGGACAACAGAACACCTAGCTAAGGCCAGGTCTAGGCTGTAGTCACCGGATATTTTTCCAGCCCATGAAGTTTCTGCTAAATTAGCTGTTCTTGTCTGGTCCGCCTTCGGGTTTCTTTTCTAATAAAAGGGGAAGTAACAGACATCTTGAAGCACCTTCCCAGTTCCCTCCTCCCCCACAGCCACTCTGCCTTCAATGGCACTTGTCAACAGACACTGCTCTATCCACCTGCAAAAGACTACAGGTCACCTGAGCGGGACATTGGGCTCCATACATAGATTTTGCTTGTCATGGCTACTGTAACAAAGTACCATACGCTGAGGTAGCTTATATAGCAGAAATGTTCCTGTGGCGTGAGTAAGTTCCAGATCAGGGTGTTGGCAGGACTGGTTCCTTCTGCCATCTCTCTCCTGGCTTATAGACAGTCTTCTCCCTGTGTGTGTGCGTGCGCACGCATGTGTCTGAATTAATCTCTTCTTGTTATAAGGACACAGTCATGTTGGATTAGGGCCCACCCTAGTGGCCTCAATTAAAATTAATTACCCCTTTAATGTTTGAGTCTCCAAACACAGAAGCACTTTGCAGTATCGGGGGTTAGGACTCTAACATGTGAATTTGAGGTGATGTAATTGAGTCTGTTACAGGACGCAGAAGGTAGTACTCATGGCTGGATCATGTGTGGGAATGAGAGACTCCAAGCCTCGTTGAACGGTGGTCTGATCATCATCGGGGCTCAAAGTTGGCAGCTCTCACGGTGTACCTCCCAGGCTGCATCTACTCCATTCCTTCACTGACATGGACAGCTGCGTCCTGTCACCCTGTGCCCTATGTAAGAAGTGGTCCAGCAGCCCCAGAAGAAGCAGCCAGGCTGTTCTCACAGCTCCCTTCTGCCTTTCTCCTCAGACATCGGGGCTTCTGGAGGGAGGCAGGGGACTTTAATTTTGATCACAGTGCTACACCTGCCTACTTAGGTTCGGCTATGGTAACAAGGAGCAGAGGAAGGAGAGGTAGCCAGGAAAGCCAGCCTGCTCCACAGAAAGGACGTGGAAGTCACCTATAGCCTCATCTAGCTGTGTAGGGCTCCACAGGCTTCCAGCATTTCTAGACCATGAAGGAGGAAGAAACCCTCACAGAAGTAACTAGCAGAGATGAGGCCTGGAGTTTTTCCGTGGCAGAGTGTGGCTAGCTGGCTCCCTTCTTGCTGTCGCTCCAGGTTTGGTTCTCGTGCTGAGCAAGTCAACCTCAGCCCTGATCTCAGGAAGCTAGGGGGGTGTGAGGGAGGGGGGAGGGGGCGTGAGGGACATGGGGGAGGGGGCTGAGAAGAACACGAGCTCAGAGTAGGCAAAGAGCCCCCAGCCTGGGATCCAGGGTGATGGGACCTTAGGATACACTGACGGCCTCCAGAATTGGGGCAGAAATGCGGTGTAATTGAACCACTGAAGTGTGCTCTCGAGCCTCATCTGAGGAGACTCCACCCTAACAGAGCTGTCCACAGGCTCCAGGGACCAGGCAGAGAAGGTCAAGGCCATGCTGGCTGCTTGGTCTCCTTCTAGATGTTGGGGGTCGGGGGACAAGACATATATGTGAGTCTGGAGGTCTCCACATCTGTGTGGAGGAAGACACTCTCCCCAGGAAGGAGAGGTCACATCTAAGGTCAGAGTGAATACTAATAGCTAGGCGAGGGTGGACACTCAGTTCAGCTAGCCCCAGCGAGTGTGTGATGGTCCCCTGAGTGGGACACAATATTGGGGTGATTGGGAGAGAAGTTCTTAATAGGAATTGGGAGAAGCTGGGGTAGGAGACAGTCGCCGGATTGCTTTGGAGGGCTTCTGGTGGGTGGTGAGCCCTCTTCATTCAGAACAGGAAGACAGAAGACAGACTATGAGTCACCATGTGACCTTCTCTAGGGCCTAAGTCTCAGAGACATGAAGAAGTCGGCATTTAAGACATTCAAGAGGGCCTAGATGGGCTATGTCAGGGTTCTGAGAGTGCGGGGCATTAGCATGCAGGATGGGAAGCTTCTAGAAGATTCCTATTAGACAAGGAAGTGCCTTGCTCTGAAGACGTGAAACTAAAAAGGGAAACATTAGGGGATGTAGAATGGAAGTGGAGAAAACAGGAATGGAGATAGTAACAGGAATGCTGCTACATGGAAATGGCAAAACAAAACACCTCACCTTTGGAGCTGGAGAGATGGCTCAGTGGTTAAGCGCACTGACTGCTCTAACAGTGGTCCTGAGTTTGATTCCCAGCAAGCACATGGTGACTCACAACCATCTATAATGGGATCTGATGCTCTCTTCTCATGTGTCTGAAGACAGCTACAGTGTACTCATATAAATAAAATAAGTAAATCTTTTTAAAAAAAAAACAAAACCTTACTTTCTATAAGATAATTAGCATATGCTAATAAAGAGTGGGAAATCCTCTGTAAAGCCACTTACAGTAGAAGCTGGGACTTCAGAGCCTGGGGTTGGGGATCTCAAAAAGCAAGGAGAGGAGGGGGGGAGTGTCCAGGGGAGTTCCTGGAAGGGGAGGGGCCAGAATGGGATATAGAGAGGATGGGCAGGTGCTGAGGAATGTGGAGGACTGGACTGGCAAACGGCCACTGTGTCCTTTGTGTTTTTTCAAACTTCACATCACTCTAGAACTGCTCTGGGGAAAGGTAAAGGGTCATTTTCATCGCCTTATATACCCAAATGGTGTTCACGGGTCCATAGACAAGACACTGAACACGGAAAGCGAGCTTTTCCACCAGGGCGCACAAGCTACCCAGTTCACACTGGACATCCTGGGTCCCCATCCATCAGCAGAAGGTCAAAAGTGAACCAGGCTCTCTGATGGTTAATCCCCCAAAGATGGAACACAGCATCTCAAGAATTAAACTCTCAACACCCAGGACCCAGCCTCCCTCCCGACTGCCTTGGCTGTGCAGCCCTACCTCCCCAGGCTATTTCCATGGTATTTCAAATGGCAAAGACAATTGGATGTCAGAGCTGGTTTGGGTCTGCACATCAGACCAGGGATTTTCATGGAATTCCCGAGGCAGGAGCCTCTAGGCCCAAGGAAAATTTCCCCAGTGGCAGCGCTCCCTTCCCAACATGCCCCTCGCCTCCCCAGCCTGCCTCTGTTATTGGATCCAGCGTGATTGTCTCCCGGGCCCCTAATGGAATTTTATCAGGGATCTCTGTAACTGGATTGCTTATTTGCAGCCTGCGCCGCCAGCGGTCCCAGATAAAGAATGCGGAGTCTGCGCTGTGCGTCAGAAACCCAGCCCTGTCGCCATCCATCATTCTGTCAAACATCACTGCAGACAGCCACTTCAAGCCCCATCAGGCCGGGGATTTTCTGCCCAAGAATAACAAAACAGCCCCAACTGGAGGGGCCTCTGTCCCACACTACGCCTTCCTTATAGGTGAATGAATTTAGTCCCACCCCCTGTGTGTCTCCCCCTTCATTTCTTTAGAGTCTGGAGCTACTCACCATCCCTCCTATAATTCTAGAAGCCTCTCAATATCACTGTAGATTTACAAAACCCTGAGCAGGTAGACTAGAGATGTGGGGACAAGAGCTCTTTGCATGTAGAAAGCATACATAAAATGCATCCGTCAACCTTCACCAGTGATGGTCACCGCCACTGTGAGAGGGAGGTCATGTTATTTTCTGTTTGGCAGATGGGCTGAGTTAGGCTCAGAGAGATTAAATAACTTCTCCAGGGTTTTATTTTGTTAGTGTGTTTATGTTCACGTGTGCATGTTATGTGTAAACATGTTGTGTGTGTGTGTGTATACTTACGTGTGTTCCATTGCGTGTGTATATGGTCATGTAAAGGTCGCCGGTCAATGTCTCAATCATTCTCCACCTTATTTTTTTCTAAATAATTTTATTCTTTTGTATCTAAATTTTTATTTTTATTAGTGTTTTTAATTGAAATGAAATTACATCACTGTCCTGTCACTCTCCTCCCTCCAGCCCCTCTCAACTACCCTCCCTCACACCCTTCCAACCTCTCCCCTAGTCTTAAGTTGATAGCTGCTTTCTCTTTATTTTTGTTCCATGCATATGTATGTCTGTCTGTATGTGGTTGCATAAACAAGACCAGAACGATGGCAGTATCACTCGGCATGTTAACATGGAAGGGGGAAAAATCTCATGGACTCCTGTGTGCGCTGAGACAGAGAACCACAGGTAACTCATGGCTGCCTAAGAAGAATCAGCCTTACCCGGGATCACTCCCCTTATTGGTTGTCCAGTACAGAGTGGCCAGCTCTGAAACCATATACACACTGAGGACTGAGCAGGTTGTGTGTCTATATCTTCGTCCACCTTATTTTTAAAGACAGGCTCTCTCACTGAACATGGAGTTCGCTAATTCAGCCAGACTTGCCGGTCAGGGAGGTCCGGGGATCCTCCTGTCTCTGCTTCCCCAGTTCTGGGGCTACAGGCATGCCACTACACTTGGCTTCTCCCGCTGAGTGCTGGGAGTCTGAATGCAGGTCCTCCCTCGTGGCAGTTGAGTCTGCCTGTTCTTTTGACTCCAGATCACAAACTCTTTCTCCTCAAGTTCATTCTTCCCCAGACTCCTCTCTCTTCAGCATGCTCCTTCTTGGCTGTCTGTCTCTCCCCGCACGGAGTGTGGGTCTGTTTGACTCTGTCACTGCCCTTGCTAGTCTGCAGAAGGACACGGATTGTCATCGGCCTGCCCTCCTCCTCTCCGAATCACACCAGCTGTGATCAGTGAGTGTAGCTCCCCAGGGGATGCTGACAGGGACACCAGCCCATCTTTGGTCTGATAAGTTCAGGAGCTCAGGCCAGTCTAGGTCCCTTCTTTGTGATAATGAGTCCGGGAGCCCAGTGCATCCATCAACCCCAACCGAGATGCAGAGATCTGAGACCTGACACACCAGGACACAGCTGTCTAACTTTACTAAAGCCGTCTGAGAACACACGGCTGTCTCCATGGCAATCCTTCAGATGTATCGAGGGGAGAGCTGGGGCCTGCTTTGCTTATCCTATTATAATAAAAACTATCTCCACACCTCATGATACTGTGGGCCCCAAAAAGAAGTAGGAGAAAAGTTGGGGGGGGATTTCCCTGAAACCTTGATTGATGAGCACAGGGCATCAGGGAAAGAGAGCAGTAGACACATCTTCATCTTCAGCCATGGACCACAGGAACAGAAGAGGGTCTATGAGATAGAACAGCTCCTGAAAGGTAAGTGTACCTCCGTCCCTAGAAACTGTGCATCTTGCTTTACATGGTTTATAAAAAAGATGTTGCAAGTGTGGGGGGTCTTAGTTTCATTTCCATGCCATGATAAAATGCCCAGACCAAAAAGCAGCTTTGGGAAGAAACAGGTCCATTCCATACTTCAGCCCATTATTACAGTGGGGAAGTCGAGGCAGGAATCTCACATCCACAGCCAAGATCACATGCTCATTGGCTTGCTTGTGCTCAGCTTTATTTCTCTTTCACAGTATTCAGAGACCCTGCCTAGGGAATGGCGCCTCACACGGTAGGCAGAGTCTCTCTACGTCAATTAACTTAATTCAGTCAACTCCACACAGACATGCCAACAAGCTAAGCTAATATGGACAACTTCTCACTGAGTCTCTTTTCCGGGTAATTCTTGCTTGAATCAGGTTAAAAGTTAAAGTCAACCATTAAAATGGGGTTAAAATGGGAAGACTCTCTTTGTTTTTTCTGAGTGGAACCTAAATGAGGGAGAGAGAGAGAGAGAGAGAGAGAGAGAACCAATAACGTGAGGCAGTGGAGACGAATACAGTGAGCCAACAGAAGCAGAACCACAAACTGAGGAAAGCCAGTGGCTACCCAGAGACCAGGGGATGCTAAGAAGAGCCCCAAGGGGGTGAAACAGACAGATACCCTGAGGAGAACATGGGGGAGGCAGTGGACAGAGCCCTCCTCCTGGAACCAGCACTAAAGAAGGCACCAGTGGCTAGGGAAAGAAATGAGTGAAGGGGCTGGTCTGGAGGACACTGAGGGAGGTTTCCAGAGCTCTGTTGGAACACAGAGAGTGGGGTAGAAGAGAAGGACAACCAGGTCATAGGAACAGAGCGGAACCCAGGGAGTCTGATGACTCTGTAAAAAAAAAAAGACACAAAAGACACATCAAGACACAGAGACTCAGGGAAGAGTGTCTTGTGGAAACAGAAGTCTTCTCTCATATGCAGAATCTAGATTTTCTTTTCTAAAGAAAGAGAGAAAGAGATGAAAGTAGAGGAAGACCACTGAGGGAAAAGAGGAGGAACAAGAGGCCATAAAGGGGCATGTGTGACTATGATCAAAGTCCACGATATTCATGTATGTAAACTCCACAGTGAACCTATCCATATACTGAATATACACTAATAGTCATTAAAGAGACAGAGGCAGAGGTAAAGAATGTCAAGGACAGCCAGAAGCTGGGAAGGAACAAGGAAGGTCTGCCTGCAGCCCCACCCCCACCCCTCCAGAGGGCGTACGGCCCTGCAAAACTTTGATTTTTCAGACTTGTAGCCTCAAATCTATGGGAGAATCCATGTCTTGGTTTTAGCCAACAGCTTGTGGTACTTGGCTTTGATCATCCCAGATGGCTGATCTAATGGGTTCTGTTGGGTTTATGCAGGGTCCCGTGTTACAATATAAAGCCCAAATAAACCCCTCCTTCTATAAGTTGCCTTGGTCATGGTGTTTCTATCCCAGTCATAGAAATTATACAAAGTAATTACTACAAACCCTCACTTCTACACTTAGCAGTAGCACCTGGTGGGGGAAGGGGAGGGGATGCTATGGTGCAGTTCCAACCTCTCAGGGGCTTTGAGATAGAGTAGCATACAAGATATGTTGCTGAGAGGTCCTCCAGAGAGTCAGCTATAGGAACCTGCAGCTGGAGGTGTAGAGGGGACCTGAGATATTAACCACCATGCAGGCTGCAGTGAAAAGTAAAATGGAAACTTCTGGTTTCCTTGGGAAGTTAGTTATGTCAAATGATGTTTTGTGGGGAAACACAGGTTAAAGAATGTTTTGCTAAAGCCGACACAATGAAAGAATTTTTTTCCAAAGCAGACACAAGAGAAAAGATCTTTTCTTATAGCAAACACATGAAAGTACACATGATGAAGGAATATAAATATGACCCCACAGACAGTGGGAACTCGAGCATTGGTTTGCTTTGCTCTGCCTCGCCATTCTTCCCTAACAACACAAACGTATTGGTTCACCTTACATTGTATTGCTGGCTTCACTTGTGGTGGCCCCATAGACAGAAACTCACCTTCATGCCACTTCCCCCAACCTGGCCCAATTGGCTAGCCTTGCAGTTTCTACTGGATTGAACTGCCCTTGCTGGTTCGTGTGTGGTGTCTGCTGAGAGGACTGGACTGTGACTGTTGGTTCATATGTGGTGTTTGCTACTGGACTGAACTGCTGATATCCTGACAACCAAGATTGGACTCACCCCCAAAGAACTATCTCTAAACAGCTCTACTTTCCCTGTGTCCTAATAACTTTTCTTTTCCACTACCTCTGGTGGGTGGTGGACTACAGGAGAGGTTGAACCCTTATTAAAGTAGGTTGGAAAAAATGTATGCCTACAGGAAAGACTAGCCACGGTTGAGCCACTTCTGGTAAGATCAGTGCTTTAAAAAATGCCAAGAATTCAGGGTTAACCCCAAAGAAGTGTCATGAATCTGGAAGAAACAAAAACAAAATAACTTCCCAAGGAAGATGCCTGTGAATGAATGAATGAGGGAGGAACCTAGAGAGAACTTATGGAACGAGAATACAAGCTATTGCAATTCCTCTTGGTTGTTCACTAGACCCTATTTCTGAAGACATTGAAGGCACTGAAGACAGGACACAGAAAACAATCCAGTAACTGGGCTGAAAGCTTCCTCTGTGTCAGGAAATATTCACAGTGACAGAATGGCTACCCAGCCTGCTGAAGGAGAAAAGCCATCAGTACTACCCAGCTGTGGACCCTGCATACCTGTCAGACAAGACATAGCCACAGACACAGTAGTGGCCTGAATCTTTGTGGAATAACCAACCTCTTTGTGCTTGGATTTGAAGCCACCCTGCAGGAAGAAATACATGCCTGATACTGTAAACCTAGTAAAACAAACAAACAACATCAAACATGGTGGTGGAGGTCTTAAGTCCTAGAGGGAACACCCTTACTGCTGTTTTACGAATTACCACGGGAGAGGGCTACAATATGCTGTTTTCTGCATCTAACGTGGCCATTGAAACCATGAACAGCAGCAGTGGCTACCTGCATGAGAGCTGTATGTACCAGAGGTCTTCCCACCCCAGGGGGGTACGAAGGGGGCAGAGACGAGTATTAGCAGGTGAGAGGGAGATAAAAGTAAGAGAGAGCAATGGAGGGATAACGATGATCCCAGTACAATGTACATATGTATGAAATTATAGAAGAAAAACGAAAGAGTAAAAGAATAAAATGCATAAAAGCACCTCACACTCGGAGAGCCATGCTCGACCCTGGGATCTGAAGCACGAGGCCCAGATACAAACCAGGAAAGCTGAAGGTCCTGAAGAGCTAATTCTCAGCACGCAACTGAGAAAATAAATAAATAACTAACTCGAAAATATCTCCAGGCATCACAGTGCACACAATTAATTAACAAATGAATTGCACAGGCTGAAACTGTACAGGGTTCAGAGGACAAAGAGAGCACCTAGGGCTTCAATTGTCAGGGACGGTTTGCTGAGCAATAAGATTAGACCCGGGTTTCTAAGAAGGAGGGGCAGACGCTGTATAGGGAAAGGTGTAGGGGGGGAGGTGGTCAGGTCTACTCAGCAAGTGCCTTTATCTGCTGAGCCATCTTGCCAGGGCCAAATAGAAGACTTTTTTTTTTTTTAAACAGGGAGGTTATGGATCTGAAACTGTATCTCAAAGCTGCCCCACTGTGGGGATGGATTAGGGGGGCTGGAGGGAAGGGATGGGCAGGATCTTGTGAGAATCAAGGCAATTATTGCAGGGAAAGGTGATAGACGGTATGCATATGAAGGTGCCAGCATGCTGCTAATGGGAGAATTTCTGGAGAAATTGAGGCCTGCAGATAGAGAGAAGGGAAATGTCATCTGGTCTCTACCAGCTGACGGGGAGCTCAGCCCCTACCCCTGTCCACTTAGCAGGACCCACTCTGTTTCCTTTGGTCTTATCTCCTCTGTGTGTGTGTGAAGGGTTGGCTCCAACATGGTAACAAGAGGGTTGGGGCCTGAGGTAGTTTGAATAAAATGTCCCCCATAGTCTTGAACATTTGAATACTTGGTCCCCAGTTGGTTTGGGTAGATTTAAGAGGTGTGACCTTGCTGGAGGGAGTTTGTCACTGGGGTGCAGCTTTGAGGATTTCAAAAGCCCACATCAACCCCAGTTCTCTCTGCTTCCTGCTTTCCGTTTTGAGATGCCATCTCTCAGCTGTGCCTACACTCACGAAGCCCAAATAAACCCTTCCTTCTATAAGTTGCCTTGGTCATGGTGGTTCACCACAGCTGTAGAAATTACCCAAAATAATCACTACAGGGTTTCACTGCTGTGCTTAGCAGTAACAACTGGGAGTGGCCGGGGTGCAGCTCCTACCTCTCAGAAGCTTTGGGATAAGGGAGCATCCTTTTTAACACCTAAGAGGACCCTCAGGGGCCATCTTCTTTTGTAACCTGTGCAGGTCCAGCTTCCTGCCCTTTGTCACCCACAATACCTTCTGCAATCAGTGCGCTGAAGTGGGAAGGAACAGAAGAGAATATTCACTGCTTTTTGTCTCCCAAGCTCAGTGTCTCGTCGTTGTTGGTTCTCACCCACAGTCCAATTTTGCAATCTCTCCTCTGGTGCACTTTAATATTTATAGTTGCGTGGACAGAATATGGAGTGTGGGAATTTGTCAGTCTTGGGAATAAAGGTTTTAGAGAGCTGTCATCCACCCGAGGCTCACTAATCTACAACGGCCAGGGCCATTTCTGCCCCACCTCCAACCTCTAAGTCCTTGGAGGCTGTCTGTAGGGTCATCTCTAGACCCCTACCTTTATTAGCTAACTTCTCCTGTTCCTGTGATAAAATGCCTGACAAAAACAAATTAAGGAAGGAAGGATTTGTTTGGGCTCACAGTTTGGAGAACAATAGTCCATCATGGTGTGAGAGGCATGGCATTGAAGGGAATTCTAGTCATGGCGACAAGTGTGTGTGGCAGCCGGGCACACTACGTCTGCAGACGGGAAGCTGAGGAAGGAGAAATCTAGTAATCTGCAGGCTTCCTCCTTCTCATTTACCCAAGGATCCCAGGCTATGGGATGATGCTGTTTGCTTTCAGATTGGCTCTTCCTGTCTCAAGTAAACTTCTCTGTAATTACCTTCCCAGATACACCCAGGGGTGTGTCTCCCCAGTTATTCTAAATCCTATCATGTTCAGCTTGAGAGATGGCTCAGTGATTAAGAGCCTTGTAGCCAGAAGCCTCCTGTAGCTGTTGGATACTTGACATGGGGCTTGCGTGAGCTCAGGGACGAATGGACTTCGTTGTGTCATCTCCCTTAATTTGCATTTGATTTTACTGACCACTCAGGGCATAGGAAACAGGTGATACAGGAAGGTGGGGCAGAGCCTCACCCTCTCGCTGGTACCAGGGAGTCTCTTTCTTAGTCTCTGGACCCTCAGAAGATGCTCATCAGGGTTGTGGGAAGCGAACTCTCCCCAGGATGACAACAGGAAAAGCACACTGAGGGGCTGATGAGGTGGCTCGCAGGATGCTAGGCAAGTAGAAAGGCTCCGGTTGGCTCTCTAGCACTCATGTAAAAAGCCAGGCGTGACTGTACACACGTGTGACCCCAGGCCTGGGGAAGTGCCGACAGGCAGATCCCTGGCTCTCTGGCCAGCTGGCCTAGTTAAATCAGCAAGCCCCAGTCCAGTAAGAGACCCTGTTTCAAAAAATAAATAAATTATTTTAAATAAATTAAAATAAGGTGGCTAGCTCCTGAAGAATGGCATCCATGCGTGGCTTTTGGTGAGACACATGTGTATACACATTACTGCACACATGAGCCCCACCCCATCTGTGTGTGCGTGAGGGTGTGCATATGTGTGTGTACACATACCCACACATACAGTACTCTGAGTCATAACGCTATAGCACATCTGAGAGGCTAAATTTCTAAGGAGGTTTCCAGTCGTTTTGGAAGGAGACTTCTAGCCCGCAGCCCTCCCTCGGTAGTGGGCACTAAGTCTCCCTTCTTTCCCACGCAGACCAATAGCCACCTTCTCATCTCCATCTCTTCTATTTGCCCACACCACTGTCTCCCAGATTATTCTCTCTACCCTTCTCAAGGAAGAGACGTGTCAAGCCCTTAACCCTGCCCTCTGGAAGCCTTGGCTAGGCTACCCAGATGGAAGAAGAGCCCCAGGCCTGACCCAGCTCAGACTTGCAGTATCAGCTCAGCTACCTAATAACCAATCAGTTCAGTGCCAGCCAGAATCCCATCGGACTCAGAGCCTGCTTCTATTCCTGGTTGCAGGAGAGTGCCCAGAGGAGAGCCACAGAGCCTTCCACTGGAAAACTGATTGAGAGCAGCTTAGGTGTGGCCATCAACTCCAGAAACTTCTGGTCCAGTCAGAGGATAGAGACACAAAAGGCAAGACAGCAGACTCAAAGGTTTCCCTTCACAGTACAACCGCAGCCTCAGAGCTGTATCCCCCATACCAACCAGCTCACCTATACCACAGGCTGCATGGTAAGTGCTGTATCTACTCCCCTTAGACATGAGGAGACAGAGGCATCAGAAGATGAAGCATCTCCACATCTGTACAGTAGAGCCTAGAGCCCAGCCCATAGGGCCTGGGCCCAGAGGCTACCCACTTCCCTGATATATGACACTGGGCATCACCACCTTACCTGTTTAATGGAATTCCTAAGCATGACAGTGTTACCTGCTCCTGAAAGGATGGAGGAAGGTCTAAGAATAGATAAGATGTATGACTTGTGTCCCTCAATTATCACATGCTTAGGCATGTGGGTAACATGCCTCCCCCAGGAATCCCAGGGTGCTAGTGGACCCTCACCACACACACCAGGTGTAGTAGATGCACTTCCATTGACTTACCCAATGCCTTCTCAAGTCCAGGACTGGCAGGTTGATGATCATGGCTGCCCTCTGCTTAGGGAGCAGTAAATCTCCCCTTAGAGCAGTGGTTCTCAACCTCCCTAAAGCTCCAACCTCTTAATACGGTTCCTCATGTTGTGGCAACCTCCGACCATAAAAATAGCTCCGTTGCTACTTCATAACTGTAATTTTGCTACTGTTACGAATCGTAATGTAAATATCTGTGGGTTTTTTTTTTCTGATGCTCTTAGGTGACCCCTGTGAAAAGAATGTTTGTCCCTAACGGGGTCACAACCCACACAGGCTGAGACCTGCTGCTCTAAGTGGAACCTCCGGTGTTTACCTGTCTACACGCATGCACCTCCCCCTTTCCTTCCCTGCAGACACACATTTCTCTGCCCAAGAAATACTGGCTCTCGGCTTCTATAGTTAGATACTGTACCTCTTAATGAGTAGCGGTTATCCCTGGGGCCATCCAGAGTTCCTTTCCATTTTTGGAATTGGAGCTACATTGCCCTTCCCATTACTCTATGATATCTTATGGGGCTGGAAGCAGCTGTAGGTGGGCACAGGACTGGCAGGAAGATGCCTAAGAGACCAAGTTCATGATCGGGACGTGACTTTCATCAGCCGGGAAAGAAGTCTCTCTTCTCTGCAGGCCCGAGTCACAAGTCCATCTTGTCTCACACGTCCCTTCAAGGAGCTAGAATCGGAGAGACATAGTAAGACATAGATTGACCAAATCCTAATGGCACTGTTGACCTCTACCATGTGCCAAGGGTGGACATCCTCATAGTAAAAGATGCCTGTAAGAGATGTCCTTACTTTTTGGCTTGGCTAAAGCCACCTATAGGTGCATCTTCTGTCACTTCTGACCAAGTGGATAGGTTAGCATTCTTTCCCTCTAGGTGTCTGCTAGCTCACCTCCTAACACAAATGACCCACCCTGCCAACTCACACTAGCATGAACTCCATGCAGAGAAGCAGCCTGCCCAGTAATGCCCAAGAGTCTACCCAACCAGTGAGTGACAGGCCAATGAGAGCCCTGGTTGTATGGGTGCTAGAGAAGGGGGTGCCTGGGAGCTGACTGAGGTTCATCTACTCTTCACTCAATCCAGGCCAGACATGGCCACCTGCCACCAGAAGCTAAAGTGACAGTTCTCTTCAGAGAGGAAGCAAGACCCACGCCCTCCATATATATGGCTGCCCCCAGCCCAGTCTGCCCAGCAGCTCCGGCTCTCATTGGGTCCCTGGGGAAGCTACTGTCACAAAACTGTGACTCTAGGGCCTGAGGCATCCAGCATGCTGCTCCCGACTGCTGGCTGAGATCTTTATGAACAGAGCCACGGCAGTGCTGGGATGTCTATCAAAGTCCTCAGATGACAAAGGAATAGAACCTGCTGCCTTCTGGGAGATACGAATCAGAAGCACAGGCAGATCCAAAGCTGGATCAGGACTGGAGGCTGCTCTAACATCCCTGCATCCTGAAAACGGAATAACAACCCTCGGTAGCAGGAGGCACAGGAGACACCGTCATCAGATGGCTCACCCTTCCTAGCCTCACCAAGGCTGAGATCACATCTTCTGCAAGTTTCTCTAGCCCATCCGACTCTTCCTGAGTACGTATTCATGGGAAGTCAGCATAAGACTTTGAAAAACACAGGACAGCCTTCTAACACTCTGCTTCTGGCTTGCCACCAGCTAACTGGGAATATGTGTTTATGTGTGAGTACATGCGTGTGTGTGCGCGCATTCATATGTGCATGTGTGTGTGTGCCTGTGCGCTTGCATATGCATATACATGTACCTGTGTGTGTAGATACCAGTGCAAATGTCCAGCAGCAGGTAGAGGAAAACCAAGAGTGTCACTACTCAGAACCCGTTCACTTACTTTACGACAGGGGCTCTCGCCGGCCTGTGTCTCACTGGTTGGACTATGTTGTCTGGCTGGTGAGCTCAGGGGATCTGGAGTCTCTACCTTCCCAGCTCTGGGATCATAAGTATGTGCCACCAGACCTACTTTTTACATATGTGCTGGAATATTAAACCCAGGTCCTCATGCTTGTGTTCCAAACACTTTATCAACTGAGCTATCTTCCCAGCCCCTAGGGACTTTATTTACCTTATAAATAAGGCCTCTGTGGTCTTGGGCATTCTCATCTGTGGGATGGGACCATAATACCTAAGGACTAGAGAAGACCCAGGACAGGAACCAAGGGCTGCTCCCTGATGATCAAGAAGACTTCATCCCTTGGCACCATCAGAAACACTATCTCTGCAGCATGCACAGGACTCATTCTCTCTCTCTCTCTCTCTCTCTCTCTCTCTCTCTCTCTCTCTCGCACACACACACACACACACACACACACACACACACACACACAGATGCACTCCATCTTAATATCAACACTCATTCCTATTTCTCCTAGAACAAGC
This sequence comes from Tokudaia tokunoshimensis, assembly GCA_036184795.1. Lineage (NCBI taxonomy): Eukaryota > Metazoa > Chordata > Mammalia > Rodentia > Muridae > Tokudaia > Tokudaia tokunoshimensis. The sequence goes on from BTHU01000010.1 coordinate 7,938,173, forward strand.
TCTCACCTGAAGATGCATAAATAACTGGGCACTTCTTCCTGGCCCAGCATGATGGGGCTCCACCCTCCCCCTGCTGCCAGCCTTCGAAAATCTGCCAAGCCGGCTGGGTTTTTGGAAGGGAAATCAGTTGCAAATTGGAATCCGAATGCATTCCAAGGAGAAGTGGTGTTTGCAGTGTTGGCTGTGGGCAGAGTCTCGCTGTCACCTCCTCCGTGGTGGAGTGAGGGCGAGGGTGTAGTTTGAGGAGGCTTCAACACTGGCTTTCAGTTCTTCAGAGTCACAGTTGAAGATCTTAGGGGGGAACAGTAGTTCTAGGTCCCTTCATCCCTGGCTGTTCCTAAGGTCAACCTGATGCTCTTGGCCCTGTGTTCTCAGGGACTAGCACTCCTGGCCTGTGTTCCCAAGACCGGACACTGCAAACCCTTTACTCCCAGAGTCTTATGCTCCTGGCCTTCATGGTCCTAAATCCTAACGCTCTTGGCCCTGTTCTCCTACCTCTACGCACCTGGCTCTAACACTTTTAGATCCACACTCCTGGGGCCTGAGACGCTCTTACCCCATTCTTCATATCTAATGTTATTTCAGGTCTGATTCTCCTGGCTGCATGTTCCAGAAGCCTGATGCTCCTAGATTCTGTTGTTCCTGGCCCCATGATCCTGGGACCTAATGCTGCTGACCCTGTACTCCTGGGACCGATGTTCCTTGTCCTGTCTTCCCTGGCTTGCTACTCGTGGGTTCTTGACTAATGCTATTGATGAAGTTCAGTTCTCAGCCCTTTGGGCTCCACCCACTGTATGCTGGGCATCTTCTGCCTGTTGTTTTGTTTGTCAGCTAAGACATCCACGTAGGGCAGCCAGGGTCAGCAGTGTCCAGCTCCTATTCAGCCGCTGGCCTGTTCTCTTCTACTTCTGGTGACACTGCCAGGATCGAGGTTGAGCCATCTATCCCCTTCCTGAGAACCTGAGGTTCCACAAAGCCCTTCCACTCTAGAAGTTCCAGCCTGGTTCTGTGGTCTCAGAAGTGCCTTCCATGTCTCACTAGAGTCTGTCACTGCTCCCAATTGAGATCCCTGAGTGGCCATATAAAGGAAGCAACAGCTGGAGGAGTGTTGCCTGGGGCCCACCAGACAGAAGGGTCCGCAGGAAAGTGCCTCTGTCACAACTTCCCTGCATAGTCACTCTGAGCTGGGTCTACACACGGAGAGGAGGCAGAAGCCCTGCCCCTCACATGACCAGCCAACCAAAAAGTCAGATGTGTTAGTGCATGGTTGTAACCACAGTATTCAGGAAACGGATGCGGGAGGATCAAGAATTGGAAGCCAGCCTAGACCCCAACTCGGCAAACCAATCAAACAAACATGACCCCAAGAACAAAACCAAAACCAGTTAAGCATAAAAACTGGACATAGGTGGGCTTAAAAAAAATCCCAGCTATGCAAGGATGCTGAGGCTGGAGGACCTCAAGTCCAGGGCACTTATGGTCTATAGAGTTCGAAGCCCACCTGGGTAATTTATTAAGAACAGCACAAACAGAAGCACTCGGTTGGACCACGTCTTCTAGGGGCTTGGAAACAGAGGAGGTCCCCTTCACTAGTCCAGCCCCTGTGCCTTCATTGGCTGAACCACTTGCCCAGAAGTTTGCGTTCACCATTGAGCAAGGTAGGTGGAGCCAGAGGGAACCCAGGGCTGAGGAAATGACCAATCAGGTCCAGGGAGTAAAAGGGGAGGATCTGGTTTCACTTCCTGTCCCATGATGCTCCTCTCCTTTTCAGTTTTCTTTTCTCCGTTTCCGTTTTTTTCCACGCACGTGTGCAGTATCCACGTGTGTATGCATGCTTTGTTTCGTTTGTGAGTGTGTACAAATGGATGGAGGGCCAAGACTGATGTTGGGAATCATCCTCAATTTCTCTTTTATCTCCTTCATTCATTGAGGCAGAGTCTCTCCGTCAAATCCAGAGCATCATCGTGTGTCTAGTTTTGCTAGTCGGCCTCCTAAAGGGATCCCTATCTCTGTCTTCCCGTCAACCCATCATGTATGTGAATTTCCAGGAATCCAAACTCTACTCTTGGTCTGTCCACTTGTGTGGCAAGCGCCTAACTACTGAGTCATTGAGCCATCTCCCATGCCGCCGCCCCCCCCCTACACACACACACACACACACACACACACACACACACACACCTTCCAATAAAACACAGAAGGTTTGTGGTATAGCCAGGATACTGTCTGTGTGTCCAGGATACCTATTGGGTATCCTGTTGTGTAAGTCCATGATGCCTCCTTATAGTCTGCACGGACTCTTCCCTGAGAAGCTAAGTAGACAGTGAGGTAGGAGGCAGCCTGGGGGACGCGTCAGAGACCACGCACTCTCTAGCACAGGGCTGCAAATCCTACTAGCCTTGCCAATGTCCAGCCTTAACCCAAGTCCTGCACTCTATTCTCCTGTCTCATGTGAGTATGGTTTTTTGTTCAAACTCAGGGACGTGGATCACCCACGTAGCTTCTGATTTGAGACCCCCCCACACACACACACAGTGTGTCAAGATCCCCGTCCCTTTGATCTAAGGCACTGATCATCATCACTAGAAGTTTCCTAGCAAGACTTCCTCATAGCTCCAACACATTTACCTGTATTCTGTGAATCCGTTTTAAAATGCGAGTCCCCAGGGCCAACCCAACGCTGTGTTTGGTAAAGGTTCACAAATGACCCTGGGGACTCTACCATGCCTACCGGGTTCCTTTTCCAGCTGCAGTACAGTCCTGTGCAGACAGCACCGTGCTGGCAGGCCTGTAACCAGGAGCTAACCTGCATGGACAAGATGCCTTCTCAAATTAGCCTGGCTCTTGGAGGAACTGTCGGCACCAGCCTGGTCCCAAATGGGGCTGTGACACATCCAGTATGGGATGCTGTGGCACCTGCCCATTCTCATCTCTTCCTCCTCCCTTTAGGTCTTTGCATGAAGCAGCTTCCATCTAAATCAGGACCACAGGTGCACTGGCTCCGCCTCCAGCCTCAGAACCTCAGACTCAGCCTGCTAGTGAGGGAATTCCCCCAGGAGAGAGTCAGCGATGCAAAGGGATTCTGCTGTGACAGGTGTGTCCTTGAGGCTCTTTCGGTCTCTTCATTCCCAGCCATCCACTCCCAGAGGGAACGGATGCTGTGGGATCTCCAAGGAAGTCTTTGGGGGCAGGCCCATCTGTCACCGGTGAGGACAGACTTCCCCTCCTGATCCCTCGCAATGTCACTGAGCTGAAGATGGCAGAAACTCAGTCTCAATGACTTATTACCTGTCCTTTCAACTGTGAATGGGAGAGCACACTCCTGGGCTCCACCCCAGTCCTCTTTCAATCTCAAGCTACCCTTGAATTTGACCAGGCCTGGTACACCCCATACAGGTCACGTGAGATAGGTACAACTGAGGTGAATTACACTCACACCTTTACATCTGTGAGGGTTAGCTATCAGGAATCCTAGCTGATAGCAAAGTTCCCAGGTGTTCAAACACAGCTTTTGAATATAACATAAACACATCATCTCACATATTTTTAAGAATTCCTTTATTTGATTTTTTTTTTGTTAAAGATATAGTTTTACTATGTAGCTCTGACTGGCCTGGAACTCAATTTGTAGACCAGGCTGGCCTCAACTTTTCAGAGATCTGCCTGCTTCTGCCTCATGAGATCAAAGAGACAAACTGACATGCCCATAGCCTGCCGAGTCCAGGTAATGTTGTCCATAGGCCAATGGATGTGGGGTATCCACAGGAGCATGGCAACCTGTCAGTAGCGTTAGTCCCCTTGCCCAGCAGACATCAATGTCCAGTGGCTCTTCAGCTAGAGCTAAGCCTCATGAGTCCCTTCCCAACCAAGCTGGACTATCGACCGGCTTGATCTTGTACAAATAACCACAGTTACTTCCTCTCATATATATATCATATATATATGATATATATGTATGTATATATATACATATATATGTGTATATATATCACATATATATCATATCTTAAATATATAATTATGCCGGGCAGTGGTGGTGCACGCCTTTAATCCCAGCACTTGGGAGGCAGAGGCAGGCGAATTTCTGAGTTTGAGGCCAGTCTGGTCAGAGTGAGTTCCAGGAAAGCCAGGACTATACAGAGAAACCCTGTTTCAAAAAAACCCCAAATATATATATAATACATGTGTATATATGTATATGCATATAATTATATTCATATATAAATACATACATTTATTTATATACATATGATATATAATATGGCCAATACATTAACTATATAATATTATATAATAAATATACACACATATTTAATATATTATACATTCTGTATTTAATACAAATACATTTAACGTATTAAATTATTACTGATATAACAATAGTTTAATAGATAATACAGAATATATAAATAATAAGATATATTATAATATGCATTTTTAGATTTCTTTTTCATTAGATATTTGCTTTATTTACATTTCAAAAGGTATTCCCTTTCCTCGTTACTCCTCCAAAAACCTCCTATCCCATCCCCCCTCCCCCTGCTCACCCCCCTCCACCCAATTTCCTGACTTGCATTCCCCTATTCTGGGGAATAGAGCCTTCACAGGACCAACGGCCTCTCCTCTCATTGATGTCTGAAATGGCCATCTTCTGCTACATATTTAGGTGGAGCCACGGGTCCATTTTATTTACTTTTTTTTATTTGTGTGTATATGTATGTGGCTGTATGGAAACATGCATGTGAGTGTAATGCCCATCAAGTCCAGAAGGGGGCATCAGATCTCCTGGAGCTGGAGTTTGAGGCAGTTGTAAGCTGCCTTTCTGTCCTGGGTGCTGGCTACTGAACTCTGGTCCTATGCAAGAGCCACAGTAGCTCTTTACCAAGAGCCATCTCCCCAATTCACATATATTTTTAAACCATCTCTAGATTGTTTATAATACCTAACACAGTCTAAATGTTGTGTAAGTAGTACTAGACTGTATCATTTAAAGAATACTAACAAACAAAAATATCTGTCATATTGAGCAGATACGATATTTTCCCCACACGTTTTCCGCCCACAGTCCGTTGTATCTGCCATATATAGCACAGGCATGGAGACGTGTTAACTGATTGAATTTGTATTTCCAAGGTTTCATTACCAAGGATCATGAGGTTACGTTGAACATTGTGGAGTAGTGACTGAGCCACAAGGAGCCAGGCTCCCATACCACTAATGGTAAGGTGACTTCCAGGATTCTATAGGGAGTGGTGACTTCCGCCCCTGCATGCAGATATAAGCATACAGGCTGAGCTGGGATGCTAACCTCATAGTCCTATGTCATCAACAACCACAGCAAATGAATGAACCATATCTAGGAGCAGTCTGGAGGTAAGCTCTGTATAAACTCTGCTAGTACAGCCTTAAAGGATGTCAAAGCTATCTGTTTAAATTCTGCCTAGATCTCTGGCTAAGGAGGGAAGTTTAAATGGCTTAGATCTTGACAAGAAAGCATATATATATATATATATATATATATTGTTTGTTTGTTTGTTTGTTTGTTTTGGGATGAATAGAGGGGACAGAGAAACAGTTCTTCTGGGGGTCTGGACTATCTTACTCAAGGTGGGTCATACACACCTTTTCCGGGGTTGAACAGTATCCAAAGCTGATTCAGCTTACCACCACCCCAACAGGCACACACATTTCCTGTGCCTTCATCCTCCTCCTTTTCTGTCCTGAGGTCTCCCAGACCCTAAAGCCTCTTGTGTCTGTTTGAACAGTATGCTGGACAGTTTTACATCAACTTACATAAAAAGTCATCTGAGAGTAGAGAGCCTTAATTGAGAAAATGCCTCCATCAGATCTGGCTATAGACAAGCCTGTAAGGCATTTTCTTAATTAGTGATTGCTGAGAGAGGACCCAGCCCATTGTGAGTGTTCCCATCCCTGGCCTGATGGTCCTGGGTTCTATAAGAAAGCAGGCTGAGCAAGCCATGAGGAGCAAGCCAGTAAGTAGCATCCCTCCATGGCCTCTGTATTAGTTCCTGCCTCCAGGTTCCCGCCCTGTTTGAGTTCCTGTACTGACTTCCTTCAA